>AWOL01S0014239.1:133553-144783 GCA_000715115.1 Nicotiana otophora
AAGGCCTTCAAAATCGGTGGTGCCCCCGGAATTTGATCAACCCTGGAGTTATAGGTTTCCACCTTCTTGTCATTTGCATCAATCTTCTTCTCCCCCGATTCAATTCGCTTTGTCAGCTCCTCGAGCATCTCATGATATCGGGTCGGTCCCTGATTCATTCCCGTTTGATCTTATCGACACTGGTTCGGCCATATAAACAACTTCCTGCGATGGCTCGGACTCGACCCTGCTCGGTATATGGTTCTGATTTTGGAGTTGTGCTATTGCATCTTGTTGAGCCTACAACATTTAGAATATTATTCGAAGGCCGATTCTGCTTTCTTCGCCGCTTTGTGCGTTCTGACCGGCTGATCGAACGTCTCTACGAACGCTATTCTCAGGGTCGACGGCTAGATTTGCATTAATGGCAACATGGGAACTGACGTCGATTGGGTCTGCGGCTGGAACTCCATCGAGGTCAACTGGAGGCATTTCGTTCCCTGGGGCGGCTATGTTGTCGTTTTCGCAGTGAAAACCAAGGCCATTGTCGATGTGTGTGAGTGTTGCTTGAGAGTTCGACATGTTGATCCTGGAATCAAAAACACTCACAAGAACAAGTATAAAATAGTGTGTGTACGAAAATTAGCACCAGGCAATCACTATGATCCTTAGCCCCAGAGTGGGCGCTAAACTGTTTACCCTAAAAATGAATACCAATTGAATTTATATGTGGTTTTAAGGATACGCGATTTCACTTGGCATAAACTGAGAAAATGTATGAATTGATATTAGAAATTGACTGTAAAGAAAAATAAAGCAAACCAAATGAGATGTGCAGCTTTGGCCCTCGAGTTAGGTCGCCCTCGTACCAAACGAATGATCAAAAATGAGATATAAACAAAATGACAGAGTATTGAGAGCTTAAAGAATAGTATATTGCTTTGAACAATGTGAGTCGGATGCCTTTACAAACGATTAAACCCCCTTTTATATAGTGGAAGAGTTCTACTTATGGTATAATTCTAAATATAGTAAGAAATTCCATGATTGGCTAATTAACCAGCCTCGTCTTGATACGTGCCGAGATTCCCATCGTGATCCTCGCCCGATCATGGATGTTTCGGTTTTACCGTTACATGATTAGGTAAACCCCTTTCGATCTCACTCGATCTCTGTTCCGCCCGGTCTCGATCTTGGTTGATCTTCGTCCTTGATCGGTCCCCGAATTAAGGGTTCAACAATCTAACTTCGTACTGATGTTCGATATAACACGAGGCCGAACCGTGGCCTATCATGATCCAACCTCGATTAGTCATGAGAAGGGAAGGCCCGTTCTTACCTTATACATTAATCTATCTTTTGTTTACATTCTATATTTTGTTTACCTTATTAATTTTGCTATAGGACAATGGTGAGTGTAATTTATTGGGACGATAATTAAAATGAACCGTTGCGTCGTGGATAATGAGTTTAGTAAGTAGGTAAATGATGAGTTGGATTCTTTTAAATAATTTGTGTATATATATTTATATTGAAAATTATTCTTATCTAAGAAAATGAGGGTTTGTACTTTCTGTCCTCTAAAGGAACAAGTGTTCTATTTTCTGTGTATACAAACGAAAACAAACATGTTCTAATTGTTGTTAATCACTTTTGAACCCCTATATCAGAATTCAACTTCTATTTAATCTTGATCAATAGACTACATACGTGTTTCCTTGCACAACAAATGAACTTTTTCTTTTATATTTGGTTCTAACTTATATTCAGAAAAATTTCGTTGGTGATGCTCGGGGCTCGCTATATTCCTTTGAGATTAATTTTCAGAGTTCTTCCTGTGATAGGTAACTTGAGAAATTGGAAGATGAATGTTAGAAGGAAAAAAACTGTTATTGGCTTGGAATTCTTGAAAACCATCAACCCAAAAAAAAAAAAAAAAAAAAAACTAAATAAAAAAAAACGATTAAGATCAATCAATCTCAAATAATCCCAACAGGAAACACAAGAAGATAAGTATAAAAAAATCTATCTAGTGGTAATATAATATAGCCTTTTATTGAATAGTGTGACCAGTGTCTGGATTATGTGACAATTTTAGATAAAGCATATTTTTGTTATTTAATTATATCTTAAACACGACAATTATATTAGCATTTTTCACGAAAAGCTCTCTGATTTTAGATATACATCATCTTGCTTAGCACATTGTATACGGATGAAAAATCGAGCTCATGGTGCATCCTAACCTACGACAAAATAAGCCAGGCTCGAGACATGGCAACAATGGACCGAAATCGAGTCAAAGTCCCACCGGGCCAGAATCCGGGGGCATGACGCCTACCTTCGAGAATATCGAGGACATGGTCCCGGAATCGGTCCTAGCCTCGAACGACTTCGAAGAGCATCGCCAGACAATCCAGCATAGCCAATAGAAGACCGAAATATCCGTGATCGGCCGAATATTACAGCGGGGATCTCGGTACGTATCGATAAGGAACCGGCAATTAGTGAATCAGAAGATCTTTACCTTTTATAGAGTTGTACCTAAAATAGGACTCCTCTACTATATAAAGGGGGTCTGATAATTCATGAAACACATTGTAACACGCACTCAAAAGTAATTATATTATTATTACTTTGTCTCCAACTCTTGTTCTTTTTCATCTATGCCGGTCTTGGTGAGCTCGGTTCGAGAGTGGCTATTTCATTAAGGCTGAAACTATCCAACTCGTGTGGTTTGAATTTATTTTGTCTTTGTTTATTCAATAGCAATTCAATTTATCACTTTGTATCAAATTAATCCGTGTATCCTTAAAATCACCTAAAAATTTAATTGTTATCCGATTTTGAGGGTAAACAGTTTGGCGCCCACCGTGGGGCTAAGGATAATAGCGGCAATTTGATACAAATTCCCATAACACATCCTATTTTATACTTGTTCTTTTAAATGTCTTTGATTCCGGGTTAAAATCAAAATGTCAAACCGCCAGTCTGCTCCTCTAAACATGGATGCTAAGTCCGGCCACCATGGCGAGAACAACAATGTAGCACCCGGTAACGAGGTGCCCCCAGTCGATCTTGGCGGAGTTCCGGTCGTGAACGCTATCGACGCCAGTTCACATGTAGCCATCAACACAAATTTGCCTACTGATCCCGAGAACAGCGTGCGCAGGGAAGTCCGATCAATTGCCTAGAATACGCACAACGGTGAAAACAATGGGATCAATTTGCGGGTGATCTTCCAAATTCCAAACCTGTCGTAATGACGCATATCGTGGTACTAGGCAAGCCGTCATTACAGAATAATCCCAACACTTTTAACAAAAAAATGAATTAAAGCGGTTTTAATAGTAAAAGTTCTCATAAACGGGATAGAAAACCCAAAACATAACGCACACTTCCCAACTATCGGGGTGTCACAGAGTACATGAGCATCTATACATCACAACTCTGGAAAACATACGGTCTATAATAGTCTCAGACTAAATACAATAAGCAAGAAGATAGAGAAGGAGAGACAAGATCTGCGAAACACCGGCAGCTAACTCGAAATCTCTGAAAAATCAACTGCGCGGAGAAAAATTAACACCCATTATGTCCGGGAATACCTGAATCTGCACACGAAGTGCTGGGTGTAGTATGAGTACAACCAACTCAGTAAGTAACAATACTAAATAAAGAACTGAAAGTAGTAACGAGCTTCACAACTAAATCCAAATACAGTAATTTCCAACATAATAAGGTAGGCATGCTTTCAAGTTCGACAATTAAGGTCAAAACAGTAATTTCATGTCAAATTCAACTGAAACATGAGATAATATCTCTCGAAAATTTCCAAAACAGTGATATATAACAACTGAAGTACAACAATAATGAAATCAATGCATCCTCTCAGAGCAACAATCACTCAGTCCTCTCATTCACTCCAACCTCACAATCACTCTACACTTGGAACTCTGCACTTGCACTCAGTAGGTACGTGCGCTCACTGGGGGTGTGTACAGACTCTGGAGGGGATCCTTCAGCCCAAGCGCTATAATCCGCACGGACAACTCACGTGTTGCACGGACAACTCACATACTAGTATAGTATTTGGATCGACATGGACAACTCACGTGCTAGTATAATATCTGGATCCGCCCGAACAACTCATGTGCTAGTATAATATCTAGATCCGCACGGACAACTCACGTACTATAGTATCAATATCTCACAATAAAGCCCTCAGCCTTACTCAGTCACAAATCTCTCCCGACTCTCGGGCTCTCAGAAATCATGAAAATCAGCCCTAACAGAAATGATATAATGCATCAATAATGAACAATAGAGACTGAGATATAATATGCAAGTAAAACTATAACTAAGTTTAGCAGAACATTCAGCATGTACACAACTTCTGTGGGTCCCTATAGTGTCAACATGTGGTTTAAACATGATTTATAGTTCGATTTCTCTAATACGTGGAAAGATGTACGGATAACAATAAATTATTCAACTACATAGATCCATGGAATTGACCTAGTCACAATTCCTACGGTGCACGCCCACACGCCCGTCACCTAGCATGTGTGTCACCTCAAATCCAATTACATACTATATAATCCGGGGTTTCATACCCTCAGAACAAATTTAGAATTGTTACTTACCTCAAACCGTGTAATTCTTTATTCTATTATGCCTTTTCCTCGTGAATCGGTCTCCAGACGCCTCGAATCTAGTCACAAATAATTCGATTAAGTCAATACCAATTATAGGAACTAATTCCATATAAAAATACTATTTTTCCAACAAAATCTGAATCGCTAGTGAGGCCCACATCTCGGAACCTGACAAAAGTTATAAAATATGAACGACCATTCAACCACGAGCCCTACCATACCAATTTTACCAAATTTTGACATCAACTCAACCCTCAAATCTTCAAATATAACTAAGAGGGTTTTCAATATTTTTCAACTTATATCACCAATTAAATGGTAAAAACAACCATAGATTCGGGTAATTGACCAAAACTGAATTAAGAACACTTACCTCGTTGTTTTCCTTGAAAATCTCCCGAAATCGTCTCTCCCCGAGGTCCAAATCGGTAAAAATGAAAAATGGGACGAACTCCCATTTTCAAAACTTAAACTTTCTATCCAGGCTCCTCTTCTTCGCGAATGCAGCCATTGCCTCGCGTTCGCGAAGTACAAAATTGTGCTGCCCAAAATTACTCCTTCACAAACGCAAAGTCACCCTCGCGAACGCGATGCCTTACAAGGCTTGGCCTTCGCGAACATGCCTCCATGACCGCGAACGCGATGTTATCGACTGGTGCCCAGCCTGTCTTGAACTTCTTATGCGAACGCGAGTACACTCTCGCGATCGCGATGCACACAGCCCCCAACCCTTCGCGAACACGACTCCCCCTTCGTGAACGCGAAGGCTAAAATCTCCCAGGCCAAGTTTTTTCCCTTCGCGAACGCGATGCTCCAATCGCGAACGCGAAGAACAAACACTCTGCAACCCACATCCTTCTACGCTAACAAGAAAACTCCTATGCATTCGCGATGAACAATACCAAAACCAGCAACAGCAGTAGCAATACATGAAGAAATGATCCAAAACCATCCAGGTACTCACCAGAGACCCCCGGGACCTCAACCAAATACATCAACGCTAAAAAATGAATAATCATAAGAACTTAGTCGAAACCTCAAATCCTATAGAACAACGCTAAAAACACGAATAATACCCCAATTCAAGCTTAATGAAACTAAGAAATTCTAACTTCCACATTCGATGTCGAAACCTATCAAATCAAGTCCAATTGACCTCAAATTTTGCACACAAGTCATAAATGACATAACAGACCTAATCCAATTTCCAAAATAGGATTCCGACTCGGATATCAAAAAATCAATTTCCCGATCAAACCTCCAAACTTAAATTTCTATTTTAGCCATTTCAAGCCTCATTTAACTACTGACTTCCAAATAATTTTCTAGACACGCTCCTAAGTCCAAAATGACCCAACAGAGCTATTGGATCATCAAAACTCTATTTCGGGGTAGTTTACACATAAGTCAACATTCGGTCAACCTTTTCAACTTAAGTTTTCATCTTTGAGATTCAGCGTCTCAATTCATTTCGAAACTTCACCGGACCCGAATCAATTACCCCAGCAAGTCACATAACAACTATAAAGCATAAATTAAGCAGTAAATGGGGAACGGGGCTGTAATACTCAAAACGACTAGTTGGCTCGTTACATTCTCCCCCTCTTAAACAAACATCTGTCCTCGAACGGGTTTAGAATCATACCCGGAGCCTCAAATAGGTGTGGATATTTGCTCCATATCTCCTGCTTAATCTCCCAGGTAGCTTCTCCGACTGGCTAGCCTCTCCACTGCACTTTTACTAAAGCTATGTTCTTTGATCTCAACTTTCGAACTTGCCGGTCTAAAATGGCCACCAGCTCCACATCATAAGTCAAATCACCATCCAACTGCACTGTGCTGAAATCCAAAACATGAGATGGATCTCCGACATACTTCCGGAGCATAGATACATGAAACACTTGATGAACACCTGATAGATTAGGTGGCAATGCAAGTACATAAGCCACCTCTCCAATCTTCATAAATATTTTAGAAGGCCCAATATACCTAGGACTCGGCTTTCCCTTCTTCCCAAACCTCATAACACCCTTCATAGGCGAAGCTCGGAGTAGTACCTTCTCTCCTACCATGTAAGCAACATCATGAACCTTCCGGTCGGCATAACTCTTCTGTCTAGACTGCACCGTGCGAAGCCGCTCCTGAATCAATTTAACCTTGTGTAAAGCATCCTGAGCCAAGTCAGTACCTAGTAGCCTAGCCTCACCCGGATCAAACCAACCCACCAGAGATCTACATTGTCTCTCATACAAAGCCTCATATGGAGCCATCTGAATGCTCGACTAGTAGTTATTGTTGTAAGCAAACTCTGCGAGTGGCAAAAACCGATCCCAAGAACCTCCAAAATCTATAACGCAAGAATGTAGCATATCTTCCAATATCTGAATAGTGCGCTCGGGATGTCCGCCCGTTTGAGGGCGAAATGTTGTACTCGACTGAACTTGTGTACCTAATTCTCGTTGCACTGCTCTCTAAAGCTGTGATGTAAACTGCGTGCCTCGATTTGAAATGATGGATTGGCACACCGTATAGGCGAACAATATCATGGATATAAATCTCAGCAAACCGCTCTAAAGATAAGTAGTACCGACTGGAATAAAATGTGCAGACTTGCTCAACCGATCTACAATAACCCAAACAACATCAAACTTTCTCAAAGTCCATGGGAGTCCAACTATGAAGTCCATGGTAATACGCTCCCACTTCCACTCTGGAATTTCAAGTCTCTGAAGTAATCCGCCCGGTCTCTGATGCTCGTACTTCACTTGTTGACAATTTAAACACCGAGATACAAACCTAACTATATCTTTCTTCATTTTTCTCCACCAATAGTGTTGCCTCAAGTCCTGGTACATCTTAGCGGAACCAAGATGAATGGAATACTGCGAGCTGTGGGTTCTTCAAAAATCAATTCATGCAGCCCATCTACATTTAGCACACAAATAGACCCTGCATCCTCAATACCCATCATCTCCAATAGTAATATCTTTGGCATCACCGTGCTGAATTGTGTCCTTCAGGACAAGCAAACGGGGATCATCATACTGGTTCTCTTTGATGCAATCATATAAGGAAGACCGAGAAACCACACAAGCTACAACCCGACTGGGCTTTGAAACATCTAATCTCATGAACTGGTTGGCCAAGGTCTGAACATCAACTGCAAGAGGCCTTTCACCAATAGGAATGAATGCAAGGCTACCCATAATCACCACATTTCTACTCAAGGCATCGGCCACCACATTGGCCTTCCTGGGATGATATAGAATAGTGATATCATATTTCTTTAGCAACTCCAACCATCTCCGCTGCCTCAAATTTAGATCATTCTGTTTGAATAAGTGCTGAAGACCCCGATGATCTATAAATACCTCACAAGACACACCGTAGAGATAGTGCCTCCAAATCTTCAATGCATGAACAATGGCTGCCAATTCTAAATCATGAACAGGGTAGTTCTTTTCACGTGGCTTCAACTGGCACAAATCATAAGCAATCACTCTACCTTCCTGAATTGAGACACACCCAGTACCGATCCGAGAAGCATCACAATACACTGTATAGGAGCCTGAAGCTGAAGGTAAAACAAGAACTGGAGTTGTGGTCAAGGTAGACTTGAGCTTCTGGAAGCTCTCTTCACACTCATTCGACCACCTGAATGGAGCACCTTTCTGGGTTAATTTGGTCAAAGGCAATGCAATAGACGAGAAACCTTCATGAAGTGACGATAATAACCGGCTAAGCCGAGAAAACTCCGAATCTCAGTACCTGAAGATGGCCTGGGCCAACTCTGAATTGCCTCTATCTTCTTCAGATCCACCTTAATTCCTTCACTGGACACTATATGTCCCAACAATGCCACCAAACTAAGCCAGAAATCACACTTGGAGAATTTGGCATAAAGTCTCCTATCTCTCAGCCTCTGTAATACAATAACCATGTATTGTGCATGCTCCTCCTGGATACGTGAGTACACCAGGATATCATCAATAAATACTACGACAAATGAATCAACATATGGCCGAAATATACTATTCATCAAGTGCATAAATTTTGTTGGGCGTTGGTTAGCCCAAAAGCCATCACGAGAAATTTATAGTGACCATAACGGCTCCTGAACTCCGTCTTTAGAATATCCTAATCCCAAATTTTCAACCGGTGATACCCGAATCTCAAATCAATTTTGGAGAATACCCCCGCTCCCTAAAGTTGGTCAAATAAATCATCAATACACGGCAAAGGATACTTGTTCTTGATTGTAACTTTGTTCAACTGCCTGTAGTTGATACGCATCCGCATAGTACCATCTTTCTTATTCACAAAATGAACCAGTGCACCCCAAGGCGATACACTATGCCTAATAAACCCCTTATCAAGAAGTTCCTAGAGTTGCTCTTTCAATTCTATCAACTCAGTTGGTGCCATACGATACAGAGGAATAAAAATGGGTTGAGTGCCTGGCACCAAGTCAATACCGAAATCAATATCCCTGTCGGGTGGCATACCCGGAAGGTCTGCAGAAAATACATCCGAAATGTCACACACTACCGGTACAGAATCAATAGTAGGAGTATTTGCATCAACATCTCTCTCAAAGGCCAAATAGGACAAACACCCCTTCCCAACCATATATTGGGCCTTCAAATAAGAAATTACCCTACTGGGGACATAATCTAGAGAACCTCTCCATTCAACCTTCGGCAACCCCGGCATCGCCAACATCACAGTTTTGTGTGATAGTACAGAATATCATGACATGGAGACAACCAATCCTTACCCAAGATTACATAGAAATCAACCATACTAAGAAATAAGAGAACAACTCTAGTCTCCAGTCCCCCAATAGTTACCACACACAACTAATATACATGATCCACAATAATAGTATCGCCCACCGGCGTAGATATGCGAGCAGGCGAAACTAAAGACTCACGGGACATATCCAGATAATGAGTAAACTACAATGATACATACAAATAAGTGGAACCGGGGTCAAATAATATAGAAGCTTCCCTGTGGCACACTAGGATAATACATGTGATCATTGCATCTGAAGCAACATCATCTGGCTTGGAAGGAAAAGCATAGAATCAATCATGACCACCACCTGATCGACCTCCCCCTCTTGGGCGACCCCTAGCTAACTGAGCCTCACAGCGAGCTGGCTGGGCGGGTGGTATAAGGGTTGGTGCTGGTGACATCGGCCGAGAACTCTGTTGTGGAGCCCCACTCAAAAACCTATGGCAATCTCTCTTGATATGATCAAAGTATCCGCACTCGAAACAACCCCTACTCTGACGGAACTGCTGCTTCTAATAACGGAAGGAACTACCTGTAGAATCCTGAGCAGACGAGGCATGGTGAGAACTCTGCGCAAGTAGTACACTGAATAAGATTGGCCTGAGTGAGCACTGTAATAACCATGGCTAGCTGATGCACCACGATGAGCTGCACGAGCTGTCTGAGCGGGCCTATAAGGGCGGCCCCTACTGTGGTAGGACTGCCCCCCAGAAGGTACCCCGCCGAAACCTCCCGATCCATGAGGCCTCCTAGCCTCCCTCTCTCCACGCTCCTGGCTACGGACCATCTTTATCTCCTGATAATGTCAACCACCTCATGACAAGTAGCACCGGATACTCTCTCCCTAGTAATAAGTAACTGAAGCTGATATATGAGTGTCACGATCCAAACCGATGGGCCGCGACAGGTGCCTAAATCATACATGTCGAACATCCTTAAGCATGCGTTTAAGATATAAACATGAATAACATACGTGAGGGAAACCTGTCCAATAAATACATATACATATACATGCGGAATACAGTGGGACGAGCCGGCAGGGCTGCTATAGACAACTATATACCTAAACCTGGAAGCCGACAAGGCTGCATACTATTTGACTATACATAATTGTCTACAAACCTCTAATAGAAATACAAATGTATAAAGACGGGACTAAGCCATGCCATACCCATATATGTATACAAGCATATCGTACCAAAATTAAAAGCAGCTCCGGATTAAGTGGAGCACGCTAACTCTCGCTGATCAAGGATCCTAAGAAGGGGGACCGTCTGCTTGTCTACCTGTACTTGTGGGCATGAATCGTAGGCCCCGGGAAATAAGGTGTCAGTACGAATAATGTACTGAGTATGTATGGCATGAACATTAGTACATAGAAGACATAGATGAAACATGGAATAAAGAATTCTGCCTGTAAGTCTAAAGAACTTTATAAATCCTGACACATTTAAAATGTCATGCACATGCGTGTAAATGTCATGTCATGCATAGGTATAGGTGTACATAATATCATCAAGCCTCTGAGGGCATCCCATCATATCATCTCGGTCATTTTGGGCAAAATCATCAACATATACCAGCTGATCAGGTGGTGGTGCATATATAACGCCATAACCTTTTCCCATATCCCATATACATATAATATACGCGTATATAACACCATCTGGTCATGGGTCAATGTACATGTATAAATGCATGAAATGCATAAGAAATACGTTAATAAGATTTTCTCGGAATGTCATAAAAATAATATGCCTGTCGGATAAATTTTATCAAATACGTATTTTTCT
>AWOL01S0014239.1:146336-214316 GCA_000715115.1 Nicotiana otophora
GGGGGGGGGGATAAAATCTTTTCCCACTTTTTAATTAATTACCCAATAATTAATCAATTACCCACATAATTAAGAATTATCTCAACTTACTTAAAATAATACTCACTTTTAATACACTTTACATATCTTACTGATGTGGTCGTGGGGTACCTTGTATGGCGTTAGTCCATAAATGTCGGGTATTGTAGCTCGGACCGTATTTTATCCTAAATTGACAACCTTCAACGAAACTCATTTTCTTTGATTTGTTTACCCTTTACCTTCATGGAACTTACTTATCGCTCGTTATAAATAGCATAAATGCGTATAACCTCAAGATAAACGCATCCCCGAGCTTACGTCGATTAATTTACGACGAAACTTTAATGTATGAAAATGCGAGATGTAACATCCTTCCCCCCTTAGAAACATTCGTCCTCGAATGTTTAATTCCCTGGGATCTATATAACTTTGGTAGAGTCTCCTTTGTAACAATACTACTACTAACTCTTCCTGTAGAAATTCAATAATTTAATGCCACATAGGACCACAATCATCAATAACGATAATGGCCTCACACGACTAATGACAATAATTAACACAAGAATCCATACACGTACCTAAAGGTTGTGATGTCTCAGTCTGACCCTTCTATGGAGGAGGAAATAAGTTGGGATATCTAGACTTCATGTCTTCCTCGGCCTCCCAAGTCATTTCTTCCACATTGTTGTTTCTCCAAAGTACTTTTACCGAAGCTACGTCTTTAGTTCTCAATCTCCGAACATGTCTGTCTAATATAGCAATGGGAGTTTATTCATATGATAGCTGCTCTGTGACTTGAATGTCGCCAACTGACACGATTCTGGAAGGATCCCCGATACATTTACGCAGCATAGACACATGAACGACTGGATGTACAGACTCCAAGTCCGAAGGCAAGCCTAACTCATATGCTACCTAGCCTACCTTGCGTATGATCCTATATGGTCCAATGTACCGAGGGCTAAGTTTTCCTTTCTTATCGAACCTCATAACACATTTCATCAGTGATACCTTTAGGAATACCCAATCGTCAACCTGAAACTCCAAGTCTCGCCGTCGATTATCCGAAAAAGACTTCTGAAGGCTTTGAGCTGCTAATAATCTTTCCTGTATAAGCTTAATTTTCTCGATTGCCTATTGTACCAATTCTGGTCCTACTAACATAGTTTTTCCAACATCAAACCACCCTATAGGCGACCTACACTTCCATCCATAAAGATCTTCATATGGAGCCATCTGAATACTGGAATGGTAGCTATTATTATATGAGAACTCAATAAGTGGCAGATGATCACCCGAGCTACCTTTGAAGTCTATCACACAAGCTCGTAACATATCCTCAAGTGTCTGTATAGTACGCTCAACCTGTCTGTCTGGGGATGAAATGTTGTACTAAGACTTACTTGAGTCCCCAATCTTTTTTGGAAGGACCTCCAGAAGTTGGCTATAAATTGAGCTCCTCTATCCGATATAATAGATACATGGATACCATGCAGTCGTACTATTTCCTTAATATAAAGCTTTGCATAATCCTCTGCGGAATATGTAGTCCTAAAGGGCAGAAAATGGGCTGACTTTGTAAGCCTATCAGCAATCACCCATATCGAATCGAACTTATGCTGAGTACGAGGTAATCCTACGATGAAATCCATGTTGATTACTTCCCATTTCCAAGTCGAAATCTCCATAGCCTGCAATAATCCACCAGGCTTTTGATGCTCAATCTTAACTTGCTGACAGTTAGGACACTGAGCAACAAACTCTGTTATATCCTTTTTCATTCCATCCCACCAATATACTTCCCTTATATCATGATACATCTTTGTCGTTCCTGAATGGATAGAATAACGAGAATAGTGAGTTTCTCCCATAACATGTCGACGCAACCCTAAAACATTAGGGACACATAATCGTCCTTGGTATCTGAGGACCCCATCTTCTGTAATTTCAAATGGTGTCTTCTCCTTCTGAGGGGTGGTATCCCTATAATGAACTAACACAGGATCCTTGTACTGGCATTCCTTTAATTTAGTTACAAAAGAGGATGTTGCCGTATCCTGAATAGTAATTCCAATATCACCTGAGTCCAGTGACCAAACTCCAAGACTAGCTAGCTGATGAATCTCATGGGCTACTCCCCTTTTTTTCTGGCTGTAAATATGACAGGCTACCCATATATCTACGGTTGAGGGTGTCGGCTACTATGTTTGACTTCCCCGGATGGTATAACATATCAACGTCATAGTCTTTAAGTAGCTCCAACCATCTCCTTTGATGTAAATTCAATTCCTTTTGCTTGAAGATATACTGGAGGCTCTTATGATCCATATAGATATTAACATGAATGCCATACAAGTAGTGCCTCCACATCTTTAGTGCATGAATTACTGCGGCTAACTCTAAATCATGGGTCAGGTAATCCTTCTCGTGCTTTCTTAGTTGTCTAGAAGCATAAGCTACAACTTTACAATGCTACATCAGCACACAACCCAATCAAATGCCTAAAGTATCACAATAGATAACATAACCATCGGTCCCTTCTAGGAGCATTAGAACCAGTGCAGAAGTTAATCTGTCCTCCAATGCCTGGAAACTCCGTTCGCAAGTAACAGTCCATTGAAACTTTGCTCTCTTCTGAGTCAACTTTGTCAAAGGTGCTGAAAGGGAAGAAAATCCCTCTACAAATCTCCTGTAATAACCTGCCAAACCGAGAAAGCTACGAACCTCTGTAGGTGTCGTGGATCTAGGCCAAGTCTTTACTGCCTCAATCGTTTGTGTATCAACCCGGATACCTTCACTCGAAATGATATGCCCAAGGAAAGCTACAGAGTTCAAGCAGAATTCACATTTAGAGAATTTTGCATACAACTTCCCTTTTGTAGAACTCTGAGCACAGTACGCAAATGATCTACATGCTCAGCCTCTGAACGAGAATACACCAATATATCATCGATAAATACAATTACGAACAGATCTAAAAAGGACCTGAACACATGGTTCATCAAATCCATGAATACTGCTGGGACATTAGTCAAACCGAACGACATAAACCGAAACTCAAAGTGCCCGTTTTTGGTTCTGAATGCTGTCTTCGGAATATCTTCCTCCTTAACCCTTACCTGATGGTACCCGGACCTCAAGTCTATCTTTGAAAAACACTTGGCACCTTGCAACTGATCAAATAAATCATCAATCCTCGGTAGCGGGTACTTATTCTTGATCGTCACCTTATTCAATTGTCTATAATCAATACACATCCGTAAGGAACCATCTTTCTTCCTTACAAATAACACAGGTGCTCCCTACGGTGATGTACTAGGTCTGATAAAGCCTTTTTCAAGCAAGTTCTTTACTTGATACTTTAACTCTTTCAACTCTGTGGGGGCCATTCTATAGGGAGGAATAGATATTGGATGAGTATCTGGTAGTAGGTCAATAGCAAACTCAATTTCTCGCTCTGGCGGAAGACCTAGAAGCTCATCAGGAAAAACATCGGGAAACTCATTAACCACAGAGATGGACTGAATGGTTGGTGACTCTACTTCCACATCCTGAACCTGAACTAAGTGATAAATACAGCCCTTTTTGATCATCTTCCTTGCCTTGAGATAGGAAATAAACCTACCTCTCGGCGATGTCGTATTACCTTTCCACTCCAAAACGTGCTCCCCTGGAAATTGAAATCGGACTATCTTTGATCTGCAATCAACGTTGGCATGACCAGAATCCAACCAATCCATACACATTATAACATCAAATTCTACCATATATAACTCGATTAGGCCCTCTACGGTAGATCGACTATGAACCACTATTATACAACCCTTATATACTCGCTTAGCTACCACTAAGTCCCCAATAGGTGTAGACACCTCAAAAGGTTTATCCAATTCAGGTTTTATTCCAAACTTACTAGCAACCAACGGAGTAGCATATGATAAGGTGGAACCTGGGTCAATCAGTGCATATACATCATATGAGGAGACTGATAATATACTTGTAACAACAACAGGCGATGACTCCTGATCCTGCCATCCTGCCAACGCATAAATTAGGTTCTGAGGACCACTCGAGCTAGATGCTCTGCCTCTGCCTCTACCCCGACTCATTTGTGCTTATGAACCTTTCCCAGCAGGGCGTACTGATGATGACGAACTAGCTACAGATCCCACTGGCTGAGCTATGCTTGCATCACCTCTCGTCGGACAATCGCTCATAACGTGGCCCGGATAACTACAAGTATAACAAACACCAATCCAATATGGCACTGTCTGGCATGCCACTTACCACACTGAGCACATTGTGGCAAGGGCGGCCTCATCTGACTTGACTCACCCTTATACTAAGAACCTGAGACCCTAAAATTCTGACCAGGCCCTGAATATGTGGAATGATCAAATCTCTTACCTCCAAACTGAGGAGGCACGCTAGCTAATGGTTGGGCTGGATACCTCGAGTATTGTGGTCCTTGACCACCTCGAAACTCACCAGAAGGACCCGAAGACCTCGCTCTCTTATTCTAGGCCCTATCATGCTCACAATCGGCCCTCTGTTTCTACTTACGCTCCTCTACACCCTAAGCGTATGCCTGAATACGATAAATATCCATGTCTGGCTGAAGTGAGATCGACATACAATCGTTAAGCAAGTACAGCTCTAACCCCATCACGAACCGATGAACCCGATCCTCCATCTTAGTTACAATGGTGGGAGCATACCTAGCCAACGAATCAAACTGAAGATTGTATTCTCGAACACTCATGTTACCCTGCCGAAGGGTTAAGAACCTATCAACTCTGGCATATCTAAGCTCTGGTGGCAGATAATGACAAAGAAAAGCTTCTGTAAACTCCTGCCATACTGCTGGAGGGGCATCCTCACCTCTGGACAATTCCCAAGACTCATACCAATTAACTGCAATATCTTGGAGTCTATAGGAAGCTAGCTCAACTGACTCAGTCGCAGTGGCCTTCATTACCCTCAACGTTCTCTGCATTCTATCAATAAATACCTGAGGGTCTTTATTTGGATTTGCCCCAGTGAATACCGGAGGTCCAAACTAATGAAATCATGAACCCTCGCGCTGACGGACCTATCTGCATGACCAATACCTACTTCCTGATGTCGAGCCTGTGCGGCTACTAATCGAGTTAATATATGACTAGCATATCTCATCTCCTAACCCGGTGCATCCGGTTGAGGGGATAAACATACAGGAGCGGGCGCTGGAGCTGGTGCCCCTCGAAGCTCTCCTGGATAGGGAGAGGTATGTGAAGTCTAAGATAGAATCTCACTATGAGACTCTCCCCAAGCCCTTTTCACTCATGAAGCTCGACTAGTAATCTCACCAGCCATGGACTTTCCCTTCTGGGCGGCTGTAGTCTTTGGAGACATATCGTTAGGAACATGAATTCTTATATCGCACGATCTATGATAAAAAGAGAGGATAATATCCTATATGTCATGTAGCCTCATGTCTATAAGTGTGGTGCACAACACACCCATAAACAAGACTCTACTAGACACGGTTTGTAGACAACCCTAGGACAGAAGTGCTCTGATACCACTTTTATCACGACCCAAACCGATGGGCCGCGATGGGTGCCCGAATCCTATATGTCGAACATCCTTAACCATGCTTTTAAGATATAAACATGAATAACATACGTAAGGAAAATCTGTCCAAAAGATACATATACATATACATGCGGAATACAGTGGGATGAGCCGGCAGGGCTGCTATAGACAACTATATATCCAAAACTGGAAGCCGACACAGCCGCATACTATCCGACAATACATAACTGTCTACAGACCTCTAATAGAAATACAACTGTACAAAGACGGTATAGAGCCACGTCATACCCATATATGTATACAAGCATATCATACCAAAATCAAAACCAGCTCCGGATCAAGTGGAGCACGCTAACTCTGGCTGATCAAGGATCCTAAGAAGGGGGACAGTCTGCTTGTCTACCTGTACCCACGGGCATGAAACGCAGGCCCCAGGAAATAGGGCATCAGTACGAATAATGTACTAAGTATGTAAGGCATGAACATCAGTACATAGAAGACATAGATGAAACATGGAATAAAGAATTCCGCCTTTAAGTCTAAATAACTTTATAAATACTGAAACATTTAAAATGCCATGCACATGCGTGTAAATGCCGTGTCATGCATAGGTATAGGTGTAAATAACATCATCAAGCCTCTGAGGGCATCCCATCATATCATCTCGGCCACTGTCGGCAAAATCATCAACATATACCAGCTGATCAGGTGGTGGTGCGTATATAACGCCATAACCTTTTTCCATATCTCATATACATATAATATACGCGTATATAACGCCATCTGGTCATGGGTCAATGTACATGTATAAATGCATGAAATGCATAAGAAATATGTTAATAAGATTTTCTCGGAATATCATAAAAATAATATGCATGTCGGATAAATTTTATCAAATAATTTTTTCTAAGACCTATGAACAGAAGATATAATAATAATTCACATGGGGAATCAAGAATATAGACACCCCTAATATTTCTATGAATAGAGTCATTTATGAAAATTGTGCATTTGCTCGTTTTGTTTGTATCGTATTGATCATGCCAAAAAGAAAGAGGGATAGCCTTAACATACTTGAGTCGATTTTCTTGACACACCTCTAACACACGTTAATTGCGAAAAAACACGGAACACGTTGTATGAAAAGCTCGCTGCTTATGCAAAGATTATCTTGGCTAAATCTCTCCTTGAGTAACTATGAGAAACTTGAATTAAGCTCTTTAGAACATGACGTTAAATGGTATGGAAAGTTTTGTTGAACTTTGAAGAGATTAAGATGGTCATTCATAACAGAAGCTTTAAGAGAAATTATGTTAATGAAGTTAAGGAAAGTATTTGTGAGAATTCCTTCATAAGCCATTGTAGTTATTATTCAACTCTTTTTAGGTAGCCCCACAATTAAGCTTGGTGTCACACGTCTTTCTCAAAGTGTGATACCTTACAATCTTTAATGCTTAGTCATTTAAGTGTAAAGGATGATTGCCACGTTGGGGGGGGGGGGGGGTTAAATCTTATCCCACTTTTTAATAATTACCCAATAATTAATCAATTATCTACATAATTAAGAACTATCTCAAATTACTTAAAATACTACTCACTTTAAATACATATTATATAACTTACTATCATGGTCATGTGGTACCATACAAANCAAATAATTAAGAATTATCTCAACTTACTTAAAATACTACTCATTTTTAATACACTTTAGATATGCTACTATCGTGGTCGTGGGGTACCTTGTATGGCATTAGTCCATAAATGTCGGGTATTGTAGCTCGGACCGTATTTTATCCCAAATCGACAACCTTCACCGAAACTTATTTTTTTTGATTCGTTTACCCTTTATCCTTCACGGCACTTACTTATCGCTCGTTATAAATAACATAAATGCGTATAACCTAAAGATAATCTCATCTCAGAGCTTACGTCGATTAACTTACGGCAAAACTTTAACGTACGAAAATGCGAGATGTAATAGTGAGGCCATCAATGAATCCTCTAATCCTCTCCCTATCAGTGGGAACCAACCGAATCGCGTTACGAGCCAACTAAGAAAGCCTCACCCAGTACTGCATCACAAACATTCCCTCCTGACGTAACTGCTCAAACTGTCTGCACAGCTCCTCTCTGCGAGAATGCGGCACAAACTTCTCCAAAGAGAGAACAGAAAACTCCTGCCATGTAAGTGGTTCTGCACCGACCGGCATGCGCCTCTCATAATCCTCCCACCATCTGAAGGTAGCCCCAGAAAATTGAAAAGTAGTGAACGAGACTCCATTGGCCTCCAGAATACCAATGTATGAAGGATCCGCTAGCACTTGTCGAAGAAGCCCTGGCATTATCCGGTTCAGTACCGCTAAATGATGAAGGCCGAAGCCTCCCAAATCTCTCAAGTCTCCTCTGCTCATCATCATTCATAATGGGGACTACCGGGTCCTGAGAAGTTGCAACCAGCTGGGCTGGTAGTGCCCCCGGTTTCTGAAGTCCCTGCACTACCTGCTTTGGAGTACGAGCAATAGGGTTAAGAGTACCTCCCCAGCCTGAGAAGTGGCTAGTGTGGCCTGAGCCAAAACCACCTGAGAAAGGCCAGTGCAAACAGTCAATATCTGTGCTAGAGCCTCCGATAGGCCTGGAATCACAATAGGCACAGCTGGTGCCTGAGCTGGTCCCGCCGGCTCAACTATATCTAGAATCTGCTCCTGAGATGGAGAAACTAGTGGTGCTGCTCCAACTACTGTACGAGCAACACCTCGACCTCTACCTTGGCCCCGGCATCTCGCGGCCCTAACTGGTAGCACTGGTGGTTGACCATCAGATCCTGTAGTAGTACGTGTCATCACCATCTGTGTGAGAATAGAATAACAGAAATTTAGTTTCCGGAATCAACAAATTGGCATGACAGAATACAAGGAAGATAAATTTTCCTAAGGGTTCGGCAACCTCTCGAAGATAAATACAAATGTCTCTATACCTATCAACAAGACTATACTAAACCTGCTCATGACTCGTGAGACCTATGTAACCTAAGCTCTGATACCAACTTGTCACGACCCAAATTCCAAACTTGTCATGATGGGGCCTATCGTGAAACTAGGCAAGCCGACATTACGGAATAATCCCAACATTTTTAATAGAAAAATGAATTAAAGCGATTTTAATAGTAAACGTTCTCATAAACAGAATAGAAAACCCAAAATCATAACGCGGACTTCCCAACTATCGAGGTGTCACAGAGTACATGAGCATCTATACATCATAAGTCTGGAAAAACACGGTCTATAATAGTCTGAGACTAAATACAAGCAAGAAGATAGAGAAGGAACGACAAAGTCTGTGAAACACCGGTAGCTACCTCAGAATCTCCAAAAAATCAACTGCACGGAAAAAAACAACACCCACTGTGTTCGGGAACACCTGGATCTGCACACGAAGTGCAGGGTGTAGTATGAGTACAATCAACTGAGTAAGTAAAAATACTAAATAAATAACTGAAAGTAGTGATGAGCTTCACAACTAAGTCCAAATACAATATTTTCCAATATAAGAAGGTAGGCATGATTTAAAGTTCGACAACTAAGGCCAAAACAGTAATTTCATGTCAAGTTCAACTGAAACAGGAGATAATATCTCTCAGAAATTTCCAAAATAGTGATATATGACAACTGAAGTACAACAATAATGAAATCAATCCATCCCCTCAAATCAACAGTCACTCAGTCCTCTCATTTACGCCAACCTCACAATCACTCTATACTCGGTACTCGGCACTCGCACTCAGTAGGCACTTGTGCTCATCGGGGGTGTGTACAGACTCTAGAGGGTCTCCTTTATCCCAAGCGCTATAATCCACATGGATACCTCACGTGTTGCACAGACAACTCACGTGTTAGTATAATATGTGGATCCTTACGGACAACCCACGTGATAGTATAATATCTGGATCCGCACGGACAACTCACGTGCTAGTAAATATCAGGATCCGCATGGACAACTCACATGTTATAGTATCAATATCCTACAATCAATCGCTCGGCCTCACTCAGTCATAAATCTCTCTAGTCTCTCGGGCTCTCAGAAATCATGAAAATTAGCCCCAACAGAAATGATATAATGCATCAATAATGAGCAATAGAGACTGAGATGTAATATGCAAGTAAAAATATGACTGAGTTTAGCAGAAAATTCAGCATGTACACAAGCTTTGTGGTTCCCTACAGTGTCAACACATGGTTTAAACATGATTTATAGTTCAATTTCGCTAATATGTGGAAAGATGTATGGATAACAACAAATTATTCAACTACACAGATCCATGGCATTGACCTAGTCACAATTCCTACGGTGCACACCCACACGCCCGTCACCTAGTAAGTACGTCATCTCAAAACCAATCACATAACACATAATCCGGGGTTTCATACACTCAGAACCAAATTAAGAGTTGTTGCTTACCTCAAAACCGTGTAATTCTTTATTCTGCTATGCCTTTGCCTCGCAAATCGGTCTCCATAGTCACAAATAATTTGTTTAAGTTGATACCAATTATAGAAATTAATTCTATATGAAAATACAAATTTTCCAAAAAACTCTGAAATTGCACTCAAAAATCGCTCGTGGGGCCCACGTCTTGGAACCCGACAAAAGTTACAAAATATGAACTCTCATTCAACCACGAGTCCAACCATACAAATTTTACCAAATTCTGACACCAACTGGACCCTCAAATCTTAAAATTTAACCAAGAGGGTTTTCAAACTTTTCCAACTTAAATCACCAATTAAATGTTAAAAACAACCATGGATTCAGGTAATTTGACCCAAATTGAGATAAGAACACTTATCCCGTTGTTTTCCTTGAAAATATCCCAAAACACGCCTCCCACGAGCTCCGAATCAGTAAAAATAAGTCCCATTTTAAGAACTTAAACATTCTGTCCAGGCTCCTCTCCTTCACGAACGTGGTCATTGCCTCGTGTTCACGAAGCACAAAATTGTACTGCCCAAAATTCATCCTTCGCGAACGCGATGCCTTACAAGGCTTGGCCTTCGCCAACGCGTCCCCATGACCGCGAACGCTATGCCTTATCGCCTGGTGCCCATCCTGCCTTGACCTTCTTATGCAAACGCGAGTACACTCTCGCGATCGCGATGCACACAACCCCCAACCTTTCACGAACGCAGCTCCCCCTTCGTGAACGTGAAGGCTAAAATCTCTCAGGCCAAGTTTTTCCCCTGTAGCGAATGCAATGCTCCAATCGCGAACGCGAAGCACAAACACTCTGCAGCCCACATCCTTCTACGCGAACGTGATAACTCCTACGCGTTCGCGATGAATAACACCAGAACCAGCAACAGTAGTAGCAAGACATGAAGAAATGATACAAAACCATCTCGGAACTCACCCGAGGTCCTCGGGACCTCAACCAAATACTCCAACAAGTCCTAAAACATTATATGAACTTAGGTAAAACCTCAACTCACATCAAACAATGAAAAAAATACGAATCATACCCTAATTCAAGCTTAATGAAACTAAGAAATTCTAACTTTCGCATTCGATGCCGAAACCTATCAAATCAACTCCAATTGACATCACATTTTGCACACACGTCATAAATAACATAACGGACCTATTTTCTGAATCGGATTCCGACCCCGCTATTAAAAAGTCAACTCCCCGGTTAAATTTCCAAACTTAAATTTCTGTTTTAGCCATTTCAAGCATAATTTAACGTCGGACTTCCAAATAATTTTTCGGACACGCTTCTAAGTCTAAAATCACCCTACCAAGATATAGGAATCATCAAAACTCTATATCGGGGTCGTTTACACATATGTCAACATACGGTCAACCTTTTTAACTTACGTTTTTATCTTTGAGACTAAGTATCTCAATTAATTTTGAAACCTCACCGGACCCGAACCAATTACCCCGACAAGTCACAAAACAACCGTAAAGAACAAATTGAGCAGTAAATTGGGGAACGGGGCTTTAATACTCAAAATGACTGGCCGGGTCGTTACACAATGATAGCCTATTTGCTTAACCAAAGCCGAGTGCCGAGCAGGGTTGAGCCTGAGCTATCCCGGGAAGTCACCTTCAGAAATGAACCAATCATGGATAGGCCGAATGAAAATGAATCGGGGACTAACACCGAGATCATAAAAATGCTCCAGTAATTAACAAAATGAATAGAATCGGGGAAGAAGAAAATCAAAGCCAATGACACAAAGGTGGAAACCTACAATTCTAGGGTCGACCAAATCCCAGGAGCACCTCCGATATTGAAAGTCCTGGATTCCAAGAAGTTTGTTCAAAAACCTTTTCCTCCGAGCGCGGCACCGAAGCCAATCCCAAAGATGTTCCGCATGCCCAATATTCCTAAGTAAAATGGAATGACCGATCCAAATGAGCATGTGACTTCCTACACATGCGCCATCAAAGAAAATGACTTGGAGAATGACAAGATAGAGTCTGTCCTGCTGAAAACGTTCGGGGAAACTTTGTCAAAGGGAGTTATGATATGGTATCACAATCTACCTCCTAATTCTATTGACTTGTTTGCTATGCTTGTAGATTTCTTCGTAAAAGCACATGTCAGGGCTATCAAGGTTGAGACCAGGAAGTCAGACCTTTTCAAAGTGAATCAGAGGGAAAATGAGATGCTCATGGAATTCGTGTCTCGGTTTCAAATGGAACGGATGGACTTACCTCCGGTCGCAAACAATTATGTCGTTCAAGCCTTCACCCAGGTACTCGACACTCAAAGTTCGTTGGCTTCATGATAATTCAAACAAAATTTAGTAGAGTACCCGGCTGTCACTTGGGTCGACGTGCATAATCAGTATCAATCAAAAATTAGGGTCGAAGACGATCAACTCGGGGCCCCTTTCGGGTCCGTTTATACCGTCAAAATGGTCGACAGAGTCAGGAGAGACGTTGATCGTGAACCAAGGTCGACCAGGGATCGGTATCATCCATACAATCGAGACCAAAGAGGTAGTAGGCCTGGGCAAAACCCTGTGAAAAGTTAAAGAGGAAGTGATCGAAGTCAAAACAATCGGGGACTCATGAGCAAATATAGTTTCGACAGGCCCATCGAGCCAAAGGAAGCGCCAAGGCTATAGGAGTATAACTTTAACGTCATCGCCGCCGCCATTGTATCTGCCATTGGATGTATCAAAGACACCAAATGGCCTCGACCTATACAATTTGATCCAGCCCAAATGGATCCTAACCTAATGTGCAAATATCATGGAACTTACGGTCACACAACGAAAGATTGCCAACAATTAAGAGAAGGAGTAGCCCGGCTATTCAATAACGGGCATCTCGGAGAGTTCCTGAGTGATCGAGCCAAGAACAACTTTAGGAACAGAGATTCTGGTAAACAGATCGAACCGAAGGAACCACGGCACATCATTAACATGATCATCGGTGGGATTGATGTTCGCCAAGGGCCGATGCTGAAGCACACCAAAGTATCTATCACAAGGGAAAAATGGACTCGGGATTATATGTCGGAGGGAACCTTGTCCTTCAACGACGAAGATGCATAGGGCATTGTGCAGCACCACAACTATACACTGGTAATATCAGTACTTATGAATAAATCTCGAGTTAAGCATATGTTAATTGATCCAGGTAGCTCGGCCAATATCATCAGATTGAGGGTCATGGAACAGCTCGGCCTACAAGATTAGATCGTGTCTGCGGTCCGAGTCCTAAACGGGTTCAACATGGAATGCGAGACCACTAAAGGGGATACAACATTACTGGTGAACGTTGTCGGGACCGTTCAGGAAACAATGTTCTATATGATTGAAGGGGACATGAGGTACAATTCTTTGTTCGGGAGACCATTGATTCACAACATGAGGGCGGTACCCTCGACTCTACACCAGGTATTGAAGTTCCCGACACTGGAAGGAATAAAAACAATTTACGGAGAACAACCGTCCTCAAAAGAGATGTTCGCGGTTGACTAGGTCGTCTCGATTCACACTTTCGACACCGAAGGAGCTGGGTCCGGTCACCAAGGGAGAAACCAAATAGAAACTACTGACATCGACTCTGTCCCAACCGAAGAAGTGGGAGATGGATGAGGACGACGACTACGTGGTTCCCAGGTCTTTCATAGCTCCCGACGATTCCGACGCTACCAAATCAATGGTCGAGGAATTGGAGCAAGTCGTACTGATCGAACACTTGCCCAATCAAAAGGTATACCTAGGCACGGGTTTGAATCCCGAGCTCAGGAAAAACCTCATTCAATTTCTTATAACTAACGAAGATTGTTTTGCTTGGTCCCACCTTGATATGACATGATCCCGCCATAAATAACCACTCACATGCTAAGCCTGGACACAAAGTTTCACCCGGTCAAGCAGAAGATGAGACCCCAGTCCAAGGTAAAACATGCTTTCATCAAGGACGAGCTATCTAAACTCCTTAAAATAGGGTCCATCCGGGAGGTTAAATACCCAGACTGGTTAGCAAACGTAGTAGTAGTCCCCAAAGAGGTGAACAAATTAAGAATGTGTGTAGACTATAAAGACTAGAATAAAGCGTGTCCCAAGGACTCTTTCCCTTTGCCTAACATCAATCGCATGATCGATGCAACGACCGGCCACGAGATTCGATAAATTCCTCAGATTTATGGTATCCAACCGAGGAATCGAAATCAACCCGTAATAAGATCAAGTCCATCGAAGATATCAGTGATGTGGACAACTTGAAGGCCGTACAAAGGTTAACTAGACGCATAGCCACCTTGGAACGAGTTATTTCGAGGCTATCCGATAAGAGCCACCACTTCTTCTCATTATTTAATAAAAACAATAATTTCTCATGGACCCCGAAGTGCCAACGGGCCTTGGAGGAGCTCAAGCGATATCTATCGAGCCCATCACTTCTTCACACTCCGAAGACAGACGAACAACTATACATGTACTTGGCAATATCGAAAATAGCGGTAAGTGGAGTCCTGGTCCGCGAAGAGAAAGGTACGCAATTTCCAATTTACTATATGAGCAGGACTCTTGGCGAGACCGAAACTAGGCACCTTCACCTAGAAAAGCTGGTGCTCGCTTTGCTAAGCACCTCTAGGAAACTAAAACTGTACTTTCAATGTCACCCCATATGTTTCGTAACCACTAACCCATTGAGGAATGTAATGCATAAACCCGAGCTCTCGGGACGGTTGGCCAAATGGGTCGTAGAGATCAGTGGGTATGATATCGAATAGCGGCCTAAGACTGCCATTAAGTCTCAAATTTTGGTAGACTTTGTGACTGACTTTACACTGGCTATAATAACCGAGGTCGAAAGAGAGTTGTTGTTGATCTTAGGGACTTCTTCGGGAATCTGAACCCTCTTTATGGACGGCACCTCGAACGTGAAGGGGTCCAAAATTGGAATTGTCTTGAAACCACCCGCAGGTAAAGTAGTTAGACAATCTATTAGGACTGTAATTAACTAAAAATAAGGCCGAGTATGGGGCCATGATTGCAGGTCTCGAACTTTCCAAAATCTTAGGGGCAGAGATGATCGAAGCTAAGTACGACTCCCTCCTTGTGGTGAACCAGGTTAGTGGGACGTTCGAAGTTAGAGAGGAATGAATGCAAAGATACCTGGATAAACTGCATGTAACGTTACATCAGTTCAAGGAATGGACTCTAAAACATGTGCCTCGGGATCAAACCAGCAAGGCCGATGCCCTTGCTAACTTGGGATCATCGATTGATGACGATGATCTCAACTCGGGGGCGGTCATACAACTCATGAGATCGGTAGTGGAAGAAGGTCATGCCGAGATAAACTCAACAAGACTAACTTCGGACTAGAGAAACAAATATATAGAATATTTGAATACCGGAAAACTGCCTTCGGACCCTAAGGAATCGAGGACTCTGCGTACGAAGGCGACCGAGCTCAGCTTGTCCGAGGACGGTACATTATTCTGGAGAATGTTCGATGGCCCACTCGCAATATGTCTAGGACCCAAATACACCAAGTATGTTCTGAGGGAAATACACGAAGGCACCTACAGAAATCATTCGGGCACCGAATCATTAGTTCAGAAAATAAATAGAGCCGGATACTATTAGATCGACATGGAAAAAGACACAAAGGAGTTCGTATGAAAATTCAACGGATGTCAAAGGCATGCTCTAATGATTCATCAGCCCAAGGAGCTGCTACATTCAGTCTTGTCGCCCTTGTCATTCATGAAATGGGGGATGGATATCGTCGGCCCCCTTCCCTGGGCACCCGGCAAGGCTCAATTTATATTTTTTATGACTGACTATTTTTCTAAATGGGTGGAAGCCCAGGTATTTGAGAAAGTCAAGGAAAAGAATTCATTGATTTTATCTGGGACCACATAATATGTCGGTTCAGAATGTCGGCCGAGATCGTGTGTGGCAATGGAAAGCAGTTCATCGGCAGCAAAGTAAGCAAGTTTCTCGAAGATCTTAAGATCAAAAGAATCATGTGAACACCATATCACCCTAGTGGGAATAGGCAAGCGGAGTCCACGAACAAAAACATACTCCAAAACCTTAGAAAGAGATTGACCGACGCCAAAGGCAAATGGAAAGAAATCTTGCTCGTGGTCCTATGGGCTTACCATACGACCTCAAAGTCTAGGACAGGGGCCACCCTGTTCTCGTTGGTATACGATGCCGAAGCTCTAATACCGGTCAAAATCGGAGAACCAAGTCTCGGGTTTCGGCATGCAACCGAAGAATCAAACAACGAGATCATGAATACGATCCTGGAACTGTTAGATGAAAGGCGCAAAGCCGCCCTCGTCCGAATGGCTGCCCCAAAACAACGGATCGAGAGGTATTACAATCGAAGAGTCAACCTTAGACACTTCAATGTCGGGGACTTAATGTTGAGTAAGGTCACATTAAATACCCGGAACCCGAACGAAGGGAAGCTGGGACCAAACTGGGAAGGTCTGTATCAAATTATCGAGATCACCGGAAAGGGGTCGTACAAACTCGGAGCAATGAATGTTGAGCGACTACCGAACAACTGGAATATAACTCACTTGAAATGATGTTATTTCTGAGGTACAACCCCGTTTACTTCTTTTATTTATTTACATTTTGGACTAACACTTGCAGGTAACCGTCAAAGAACGATAAATGTTTTAGGCCTGAAAGCACGTGTTGCACTCTTTTTTCATTGAACCGGTTTTGTCCCAAATGGGTTTTCCGGAAAGGTTATTAATGAGACGACAATGGATCGTGCTAACTTAGAATCAAAGGTCGGTTGTCAACAGTATCCAAGGCTTCTCTATGATCGGCCTCGAACAATAGGGGCATCACCCTCAAATGACGATTATGTCCAGGAAAGAAACTTTGTGCTCGAATAGTCTAGGCTCGATCGATAGGATTTACTGTATGGGCCAAATGATAGAATGAACTGTGCCCACATATACTGCCCGAGCCCAGACACAAAGCTTGAACACATGTGTAACCTTGCATATTACGCACAAAAGTGAAAGGAAGTTTCTACCTTGCGGATAAATATTTTGCCCTTTGAAAATTTTTCTTTCTTACATTTGATCCCCTAAAGAGATCGAGCCCAAGGTTCACCTCACTCAGGGACTGCCGCCCAAGGCATATTGGGATAGACCGAGATAATGAAGCCCGGGGGAACAAAGCTTATTTGGCAATGCCCGAACTTTAAAGGCTATGGCCACCCTCATTCGAGAATGGTTATCTCGGTTAAGCCCAGATGACTCGAGGTAACAAACCCACTGGGCAACACCCGAACTAGAAAGGCTATGGCCGTCTTAGAACGACTCGGAGACGTCCGAGACCCGTAACCAAAAAAAGGACCTTCAAAAATTTCTAAACCGATTCAAAAGGCTACCCTCGGTGAATTGTAATCTGAAACATTCTAAGTACTTTGGGGAAAGCTTCTAGTCATACCGACCCCCCACGAGTTTTAAACAAAATAATATCGAGAGCAAGGCATGTTCGAACCTCCGAACAAGATCTAACTACTACATGCTAAGGCATTTGATCTCTTTACAATCACAAGGAAAAAAGCAAAATGAAACGAGCTTAAAAACTATCAAAGGGAAAAGGAGCCTTACGGACTTGACAAAAAAGTACAAAAATACAAAAACAAGAAAAATGTACATGGTACTTAAACGGCTTGGTCTCCACCCCGCCTCGTTGCCGAGACCATCGGAGTCTTTTCTGCCCATGGATCCATCCGAACCCTCGGAGTCTTATTTGTCCTTGGGATATGCCAACTTCTTGGCCTCGTCTTCGAGCCCCTTAGCATTTTCGACCTCGGCCGACAAATCAAAACCCCGAGCATGAACTTTCTCGAGGGCCTCCCTTCGGGACTACCACTTCACATACTCAAAAATATCTTTCATACGGTCCTGGGTTGCCTCGACAATGGCTTTATACTGGGCCACCATATCGTCGGCAATGACTTTGGTTACTTCAACCACCGACTTGGTCGCCTTAAGCTCTTTGGCAACGGTCTCTCGATCAGAAACAACCGAGCTTAGCTAAAACTGGAGCTCCTTAATCTTTAGGGACTGTGCCTCAGCCTTCTCCCTCTTTGCTCGAAGCTGGACCTCCGTCGAGGTCAACTGCGCCTCGACAGTCTCCTTTTTCGAGGCCAGGCTGTCCACTCTTTGGCCTCGACCTTGACTGCATCCATCTCAATTCGGAGCTAGTCGATCCGATAAATCTTCTATTTAACCTGCGGGTTCTGACTATTCGACACCGTATCTAGCTCATCGTCACTAACTTCAAAAAATTTTACCTGTTCAACCAGGTCGGCGTGTTCTGTTCGAGCCACTTCCAACTCAGCTCGAAGGCTTTTAGCCTCTCCTTCATGCTGCTCGCTGAGAAGTTTGTATGTCTCTCTCTTCTCAGTAAACTCTCTGAATTTGGCTTTGAGTCAGTTCAGCTCATCTCGGTACCGAAGGAAAGTTTCGTGGTGAAGCACCGAGGCCTACAAATACAGAGAAAAATATTAGGATTATCAATGCATTAATTCAAGTATAAAAGGAGAAATTGAAATAATCGAGAGTTATCTAAAGTTACCCGGTTCAGTGCATGTTGTGCTTCGTTGAACAGGCAGGGTATGTCAACCTCATTCATTTTGGCCTGGTCTTCATCGGTCAATAGGCATCGGAGGTAACTGGCCACCCCTACGGGGGCGGAAAGAACCTGGGCATCCTCCGGAACGGTAATGATAATGGACCGCTTCCGATCAGGATCCACACTCGGGGAAGGGAACTGGTTGACCAATTTAGGGCTTGAATTAGGCCCGCCTGCCCCCGTGGTCGGACTCTCTCTCGGTACCTCTATGTCACCTAATCCGGTGAGGTCTTCCGTGATGATGGAATCCACTCCATCAAAAAAGTAGCAGAGTGGGTCGTCCACTCCGTGGGCCGCCTTGTTGGGGCGCTCTTTCATCGTTTAGGCCTCATTGTACATGGACGTGATGAACGAGGGTGACTCGGTGATGTCTATCACACCGAGTGCCTCCTTTGGGGCACTGCCCGCATCCTGGGAAGCCTCGGCCCTGGTCTCCTCATCGACCTCCCTAACTTGGGGTAGATCTGCCACACGGATCTCTGGCTCGGAGGACCCAAACTTTTCAAGCTCCGCCGGCTTGCGGGCCACTAGACAAAGGTTCTTCTTCTTCGGATTCGTCCCTCAGACGACAGAGCGAATTTGCTGGTGCTCGGGCGCTGGTTCTTTCTCTTGACTTGCGCACCAGCCTTCTTCTTATTTTCTTTTTCTCCGAGCTAGGGGAACTGGGAGCTGGGAGCCCTCTTCCTATTCTTCTCTTTGGCCTGTTTCGGAACAGGGGACTCGGTAGGAAAGTATTCGCCACCGACTGGAGGCCTCAGCTCGACATCCTTGGATAAACTGGCAAAAAGAAGTAAAGGAAGTAAGGACTTAATGTAGAAAGGAGAATCCTAATACTACCTACTCGGGAAAGAAGTCTCACCATGGGAACGGGCCTCCCAAGGGCCCTTCGAGAGTTTGCGCCATGAGTGTTCGGAGAAGGGCATCTGAGATACGATACCCTCGACACACTCCTTGAGTCTAGGAACAGCATTTGGGACCCGAGCGATGGTTGCACCACCACAAAGCACCGATAAGGAAAAACGAGGTAAGTATGAAATCGACATTTGAAAGTAAGTTATACTTACATGATGTATTTTACTTCTCGGGAAATGGCCTACACTCAACTGGGATCAAGTCCGAAGTCCTCACTCAGACAAAGCGGCCTTGCCAGCCCCGATCCCGATCCTCATCAATACTTGAGAACAGGGCTTTACTGACACGATGTATAAGCTTTATCAGCCCTCCCCCTCTCCCCCCGCCCCGGGAAGATTCGGAAACTGTATAAGCGAAGAATATTGTCGATGGTGAACGAGCACCCATCGATTTTGTTCATAAAGAACCGGAGGAGGATCACGGTCCTCCAGAGCGATGGATGAATCTGCCTAGGCACACATTGCACCTTCTGCAGAAATCTAAGATGACCGGGTCCACCGGTCCCAGTGTAAATAGATAAGTGTAAACACTTAAGTATCCCTCGACATAGGTGGTAATGGCTTCATCGGGGCCGGGGATCACTATGTCTTTATCAGCCTATTTATAATTTTTTCGGGCCGTAGGGAGCACCTTTGGTAATCGAGCAGATGTATCTCGATACCTCCTCACACCGGCCCTGTACGGAGGAAGGCTTTTCGACCTTGAAATCGACGTTGACCGAGCATCCCCCGGGGATGAACATTTTCAAAGAGGGTCCAGGTACTAGTTCATCAATGGCCGCACGTGAAACGGTCTCCTCGATCTTAGTAGCCGTCCGATTTTGGAAGTCTTTGCCATTTCTTTAGAAAATGGAGGAAAATCTGAGAAAAGCCGAAGAAAGAAAGGAAGTTGAAGGATTAGACTTGTTGGCTTGAAATGAAGATGGGTAAAAAATCTTGCTAAAGACCTCGAATAACCGGGGTAAAAGTGCTAAAGAGTATCGAAAGCTTAAAGGTACGAGGGTAGAAGGTTTGGACGTAAAGTTAAAATGAAGAAAGGAGGGGTTATTTATAGTAGTTCAGCGACGTTTTGTATCCAGGGACGGCCGACCGGCGACTGACATGCATTTAATACCATTATGACTTGACTGACGAGATGTTTCGCTTGTTTTGTCGTTTCTGTCATGGTGTATCGGAGTAAGAATCGAAAGCTCATGTCGTTTCTCGTAATTTACTCTCCGAAAAACGAGCGACTATTTGTATACAGATGAAATCGAGCTCATGGTGAATCATAGCCTCCGACAAAATAAGCCGGGCTCGAGACATGGCAACAAGGGACAGAAATCGAGTCAAAGTCCCACCGAGCCAGAACCCCGGGGAATGACACATGCCTTTTAGAATATTGAGGCCATGGTCCCGGAATCGGTCCTAGCCTCGAACGACTTCGAAAAATATTGCCAAATAATCCAACATAGCCAATAGAAGACCGAAATATCCGTGACCGGCCGAATATTATGGCGGGGATCTCGGCACGTATCGGTAAGGAACCGGCAATTAGTGAATCAGAAGATCTTTACCTTTTATAGAGTTATACCTAAAATAGGACTCCCCTACTATATAAAGGGGGTCTGATAATTCATGAAACATATTGTAACACACATTCAAAAGCAATTATATTATTATTTTTTTGTCTTCAACTCTTGTTCTTTTTCATCTCGGTCTTGGTGAACTCGGTTCGAGAGTGGCTATTTCATTAAGGCTGAAACTATCCAACTCGTGTGGTTTGAATTTATTTTATCTTTGTTTATTCAATAGCAATTTAATTTATCACTTTGTATCAAATTAATCTGTATCCTTAAAACCACTTATAAATTTTAAGTTTTATCCGATTTTGAGGGTAAACACACATTTAATACCATAACTTCACACCCAAGGACTAATAATACATTTAGAGATTGAAGTAAAACGTAACTAAATCTTCTTTTATTTTATTTTCTATGTGTAATATTCGCACCTTATGACATTTGTTAATAAATATATATTCTTGCTTATCTTATATAAATGCACATCCATTTTAACTTCATATTTCTACACTTATGGATATGCTAGACTTTCGACGCACAATTTTCACTTTCATATAACAATTATCAATGAATATGCTTAAGCCGATTCCTTGAATCACTTTGAAATGTCTTTTTCCCCACAGCATAACTAAATTTATAGGTATATACTATAAGTATCTTTTTTTCAACTATAAGGATTAAATATCCTTTTTTAAACTCTCAAAAAATAAGGAATATTATGCCAAGGGGACAGGGGTAAGAGTTATTTTTGATGAAAACTACTCTCCTACTGATTTAAAGTATTATGAGAAGAGAGAAAAAATATATTACAAGTTCCAATTTTGGATGGAAGTCATCCACACCTTAATTTCGATTTCCCCCAAATATAGGGACTGCTCTATGATTCAGCTTTTTATTCTCCCACATCGGGTAACTTGTAAAACCATTAAGTTGCTATTATTCATATTAACTACTAATCGTCGTCACCGTCCATCATTATCAATTATCACCATGCACTATGCACCATCCGTCACTACGATACTCAACCACAACTACCACTACCTACCACCACCATCCTCAACCATTGCTGCTACCATCCACCATTATCAACTATCCTCACTTCCACCACTATCGACTATCACCACTTACCACCCACATCTTTATCAACTACTACCACCCAATGCCCTCAACACCACCACCAAATCATTCTCAACCACCCACACACCCACCTCAACTACCACCACTAACCACCACCTTCACCATCATCAACTATAGTCGTTATTACTCACCATTTTAGAAATATTATGTTGATAGGACATTAGGTTAATTAGTACTTTATTTCTATCTCAATTTATATTTATTAACTTTTAAAAAAAATATTAAATTTTACACATTCATATGTTAAAAAACAAATATTGTTAATTATTTAGTATTCAAATCTTAATACACATCTTGATATTCAGATATGCATTCAGATTCAGATATCTTAATCTTTATACATATCTTAAAATTCAGATGTGCATCCAGATTGAGACGTCTTAATCTTAAAACATATAAATGAGGCCTGATTGCACCGAATATATGTACTGTCTAATTTGGTGGTAATATATATAATTAATCTTATAGATCTTGTAAATTTTCTGTGAAAAAATCTTGGCCAAATAGGCTTTAAAATTTGAATTAAAAATATTAAAATTTAAAAGCTTCTAAACAAAATAAACACAAACATGCCAAATAAAGAATGAATGAGTTTATTCAGGAGGAGGAGTTATAGTTTAATCAATGTGTATAGATGCGTATAATCAATGTATCATTTATTTATACCGACTAAAAAAAGCAAACTGCAAATTTGGATGCTATTTGTATAACAATCCCTAGTTTAATTCGGATCATATTAAATGGACCTGAATTAAGAAGAGGTTATCCCAGCAAGAGAAAAAAATTACTTGTTTTTATTACTACTATTTCTTTTGGCCAAACACCTCAAATTTAATATAAAACGTGATTTTAAGGAGAAAAGTGTGTATAAGGGGCTCTAAAAATTTGGTCAAAGAGACTATAAATTAAAATTAAAATATATACTACGTAAAACTTAATAAAAATTTCTAAATATATAAAATGGGTTTTTTCCGAAATATACCAACAAAAAAAGGAATGAGTTTATACGGGAGGAGGAGTTTTAGTTAAATTCAAGAGTATTTTTTAACTATCAAAAGTTATTGGGATCTAAAGTTTGTTAAAATAACTGCTTGCAAAGCCCTCTAGAGTTTGTTCGTCAATGGTGTGACCGTGAAACTCTTTTTCAGCCTACAAAATCTTGAAAAGTTTTACTTATCTTGTAGCAATACATTGACCACCATGAAGATCTCAAGCTACCAGCTCAAACAGTTGATAGTATTTGGTTGTCCTAATCTGATGCTCAAGTATATACTCCTAATTTTATACTCTTCTCATGTATGGTTGTTGTTCATTGCCAACATTGAAGCTAAAAGCTTAAGGTTCATTAAAAGCCAATATCTCCTTTGACTCATTAGAAACCCCTGGCAGTGATTGGTACTCTCTAAATCTCACAAATTTTCTTGATAGCTTTGATAAGAAACCCGTGGATACCGAGGACTAGGGTAATAGGTTAGGTAGTCAAAATTGTTCATACCGATTAGTACGTACTCTCGCATTCTGTTGGTATTAGGTTTCTGTACTTGTCGTTTCTTTCATTTCGGTCATCTTACTATCTTGTTGTTATTTATGCTGCTTTTACATGATTTCTCGGTGTTGTCCCTTCTTGTTTTTCTTTTTATTAATGTAATGCTTATACTTTTCTTAGTTGAGGGTCTATTGGAAGTAAGGTTTGCGTACACATAACCTCCCCGGATCCTACTATGCGTGGGATTATATTAGGTATGTTGTTTGTTGTTCTTCCAATCACTCCTATGCAAGTAAACAATACAATTAGGCTCAAAACATCACGTGCACTGTAAGTATCACTATTGCTACATGTTTCTTTCGCTTTGTTTTCTTATTATAATTATCTTATTGTTGTACTGTGTGTTGTTACTGCTTTCTTTTTATCTTTCTTCGAGCTAGTGATCTATCGGAAATAATTTTTCTACCTTCAAAGTAGGGATAAGGTTTGCATATATACTACCCCTCACAGACCTCACTTGTAAATTATATTAAATTTGTTGATACTGTTGTGGTTACTCACAGTGAAAACGTTACTTGCATTGTTCGTGTGTATCATGACATCTTAGACCACCGTCAGAGAATGTAAGAGGTTCTCCAATGCCACGTGCAATTTTTCTTCTATCAGTAAAACCATTTCAAAATACTCCATTGGTCGATTGGGACCAATAATGGAGTATATTAAAAAAAAACATGTACCTCATAAAAAGACAAGCAGCTGTAACTTTTAGCCTAAAACCCTGATGTGATCTGGGGAGTACATGGTATCATCTTAGTTATGTCCTAGTTCATCGTGTTGCTAATATACAGCATTCAAAAGATACTTCTACAAAAGAAGCGCCAATAATCATTCCCTCCCTAACTAGGATTACCACATTGAGTAAAACAGAAATTCGAGCAAAATACATCAAGTTTGAACTCTACATTTACTAATTACCAACCAAAGGGTGCACATTACACTTACAGGTTCATAACTTCAAAGGCACAGTACGCTCCGACATATTTTATAACAGAAATCCTATCTTATTTAGTAGACTATTATTTCGCATTATTATTTACAAATGACTTATATTTTTTAAAATATTTGTTCATCATTTTCTTCCCTTCAATATTTGGATATTTGCTAGGAAATAAAATAACAATCCATACCTTTATAAATAAGATAATTTATAACTTAGATTTTATTAAAAACATTCGTGTTCGATTATATTAATAATTGTCGGTGAATTAATACTTGTATTAGGAATAGTTGAATTATTTTTGTCCCTCAGTTGATTAACCTCAACCCTAAATCCTTCATAGATACTCGGAGAATTAGTCTTAGCAGCTGAAGAGACCAAAGCACGATCCTTTACAAATTGGTGAATTTTGATTCGTAACAATAATTGTAGTCAAATTTATGATCTTTGATGGTCTTGACAATGTTGGAGAATTATCTATCTCCTGCTGCACTACACGTGGATCCCCACGGCATTGCCATGTCCTTCACACTTTATCATCTTCATCATCTAAACTTTGAGTAAGCTCATTAGAGTACAAATTAGGGATGTTCCAGCTTGCACACGATCAACATTCCTAATACAAGTAGTAGTTGAAGAGGCAAAATTTAAAGTAGATAAATTCAGCTATTGTTTTTAAAGGGCCAAGGCTATCTGCAATAACATAAAATTGTTTCACACTGCGCATATATATTGACAAACCACAAGTCTTGACAGTCCTATTGGTTCTTTTCACAAAATACTTTGCCTTACAACTATTTTGAATTTTCCTAGCTTCTTTACACGTGGAGTAAACAGATCACACAAAAACACAAGTCTTTACTTTTATTGGATCAAAAAAAACTATTACTATAAAGCTATTGGCAACACAACATTACTTTGTAAAATACTTCACTTCAAACTTTGCACGGGGATTTCTAATTCTAACATTGTTCCCCTCTTCATCATGTTGCTCGAAGAGTTGATTAGACAAGTCAATGTTACCAATTTCTCTTCCCTTTAGCTGCAAATAAGACAAACAAACATACAAATTTTAGATCATTTAGTCAAATAAAGGAAAAAAATATCGGTATCATTTATGTTGTTACCAATTTACCCAAGAAAAGGTAGAGAAAACTTACTGACTCGGCTTTCCACCCTCTACCAAAAACGAAATCTAGAGGCTCATACCCCCTACAATCAAATAACATCAAGGGGGCGAATTCTCTAGCTTTACTATCAGCCAAACTCAAAGGACGACCCGAGTCACGGACCATGGTGACGGTACCACTCTTTGCACAAAGTTTACACTGAAAAAAAAAAGATTAGTAAATTTAAACCCTCTAGGGCTATACCTCAAAGTGAATGCAAGTTTAAAAGATCAATGCTTTCCTATGAATTTTATATGCAAAAGGAAAACTCTGTCAACCTAAGGTAAAAACTTGCACGCACCAGGTATTTACACCCGGCTTAGTTAAATTAATCATAAAAAAACAAACTAAGATATATTAGGAGTCTTATTTTAAATAAATAATTTTTTTTCAGAACAGATAATAGAGTCATAAACTCAAAGTAACTAAAAGCAGAAATATTAGGGTTGCCGTCACATCCTTAGCACCTTTTGTTAAAGAACTGTATTTGTAAAATAATTCTGGAGAAGATAAAATAACATATAAACAGAAATGTAAACGAAACAGAATTTAATCCGAGCCCACTGAATTCACAGTATTTCCTTAAGGAATTTAATCCCCTCCTAGTACCCAAGGTTGTGGATTATTTCCTCCCAAGATAGAACGAATTACACACTGGTGTAGCGATACTTCAAACACCAGTATTTCAGCGAACACAAAAATCGGTTTCTTCAAATCTGAAGAGGTACAAACTGTTCTTCAAATCTGAAGAGACGCAAACTGTTTTGTAAAATGTCTTTTACAAAAAGCGAAGGGCATATACTATTACGTTTGAATTTAATATTAATATTCCGTTTACAAAAAACTGGATATTTAATAACAATTCTGTTAATATTTACTATTAACAAAGCCGAATCGAATCCGAGCCGAAGCCGAGTCGAGCGACGACGACGGCACGAGACTTGACTTTTTCTTAACTCTTTAAGAGCTAGAAGAAGTACAATTGTATATATACCCATCAAAATCTTTTCTTCTTCCAATATGGGACAATATTCCTTTGTCAAGGAGGAAAACCCAAATATTTTCAATTTTCCTTCATTTTTCATTCACCCTCTTTTAAGCTACATTTAAGCTTTAAAACCCAATAATTTTAAGCTACATTTAAGCTTAAAAAACCCAACACCTTTTACTTTGCTGCAATCTTGTGTTTTCCTTCTTTCATTTCTCCATTTTAAATCAGAAGAGTAATTTTGAAGCTACAACGTGGTTGGGGAGTACGAACTAAGAGCAACGGATTGGAGCATGTAATATATTTGTTTAGCTTCATCCTTCTGTTATTTGAAGGCTGCAGAATATTTCTTCCACGTCTAAATTTTGTACTTTAATAAGTACATGTGCATATTGAGAGGATTAAATTTAGATTCATATATGGTGGATGTAAGAAAAGAAATTTTGCTTCTACGGTACAAATGAGTAGAGATGCAGTAGAGCCTATACTTTGGTTCAGTTAAGATTAAAATGTAGCAGGAGAACTTTTTCAAAGTTCGTAATGGCCAATGGTGGCCTTTGGGATAGGTTGACAATACTATCTAGAAGATAACGAGGAATAGCTAGATTATTAAGTATTTTCATATTATTAATTAAGATTATGAGCAAATACATGGTAGTTAACTATGGTTAAGTACTATTAGTTGTAATTAAATAAAGTAATATGTGTCATTTATTTATTAGTCGATCGTAGACACCAAGTGCAGAGAGTGCAGGGGAAAAAGCAAAAGGCAGTCAACCTACATCATATATGTAGGGGAAACAGGACATCACACCTTTTGAACCAAATTAGTCTTCCTAGCCGGTATGCTAAAACCCAAACTCACACAAGTTTCTTTGAGGGTGACTTCCCCACAATTCCCACACTTGAGCTGCACAAAAGAGAAAAAGTAATAACTTCATAACTTTCTCAAATAGTTAAGAAACAAATTAAATATAATTAGTCGTAAAATCTTACATATGGTTCATAAATATGATTCAAAGATATGCCAAATGTATCAAACAGAACAAATAGAGCACTTCTGTTATCATATCACGCTTCTAAGACTCGACAGAAACTAAACATTAATTTTAAAATTCCCTCGCTTAAGCTGCGGTAAAGAGAAAAAGTAATAAATTTCATAACATTCTCAAATAATTAAGAAATAAATTGATTATAATTAGTACTAACATCTTACATATAGTTCATAAATATGATTCTAAGATATGCCAAATGTATCAAACAAAACAAATCGAGCACTTCTATTATCACGCTTCTAAGACTCGATAGAAACTAAACATTAATTTTAAAAATTGCCACACTTAAGCTTCACAAAAGAAAGAAAAAAAGTAATAACTTCGTAACATTCTCAAATAATTACGAAATAAATTAAGTATAATTAGTCGTAAAATCTTACATATGGTTCATAAATATGATTCTAAGATATGCCAAATGTATCAAACAGAACAATTAGAGCTCTTCTAATATCACACTTCTAAGACTCGAAAAAAAATTAAAAATAACTTTAACGCGTTATTTTAACAGAAGCAATAAGCACAGAACAAGGATTTGGATCACGATTTTTATTACGTCTAACGCAATGCGAAAGTAAATGGAGATCGACCTTACGAGTAAATTATTTGAAAATAGAGAGATCTCTCACCAAAAAAGAGTTGTAAAACAGAGTAGCACAAACGAAGTGCATGCGTATAAGTAGAAACTAGACAAAAATAAAACAGAGATTGATCTTACGAGTATTTCATTTGAAAACAGAGATTTCTCACCCAAAAAAAGTTGTAAAACGGAGCAGCACAAACTAAGTAATGCGTATAAGTAGAACCTAGACAAAAGTAAAACGGAGATCGATCATACGAGTAAATCATTTGAAAACAGAGATTTCTCACCAAAAGAAATTGTAAAACGGAGAAGCACAAACTGAGTACATGCGTATAAGTAGAAACTAGACAAAAGTAAAACGGAGATCGATCATACGAGTAAATCATTTGAAAACAGAGATTTCTCACCAAAAGAAATTGTAAAACGGAGAAGCACAAACTGAGTACATGCGTATAAGTAGAAACTAGACAAAAGTAAAACGGAGATCGATCATACGAGTAAATCATTTGAAAACAGAGATTTCTCACCAAAAAAATTGTAAAACGGAGCAGCACAAACTGAGTACATGCGTATAAATAGAAACTAGACAAAAGTAAAACGGAGATCGATCATACGAGTATATTATTTGAAAACAGAGAGATCTCTCACCAAAAAACAAAAGTTGTAAAACAGAGTAGTAGCCTCAACGAAGTACATGCATACAAGAAAAATAGAACCTATACCTTGAAAGAGTAGAGGAAATTAGCATCATTGACGCCCGCTTCTGGCTGCAGATTTGTCAGTTTTTCCATATCCGCACTGATCATCAGCAGAAACTTCACCATTTTTTAATGTGCGTCCAAAGTCGAAAAGCTTTTTCTGATGTTGTTTCTGTTTACAGGCTCTCGAAATGGTGCCGCAGAAAGGACTATAATGTAGTTATAGGCGTAATTCCTCTATGTGTGAGGTGAGATGATGACATCAGCTGACTGTTCCAGTGAAATGTGCGTGCTGTGAGTGGAGTATAAAATTTGGCAGCACTCTGATAAGGTATCACGTGGTTCAGTTGCTCGTTAGTGTAGTATCCTTTTTTACATTTTCTTTTTACTTTTTCATTCATTTGTTTGATCACTTCTATTTTTTTATTGGAAACAAAAGTTCAAATGCTTACAATAAAATGCTATAACAATATTATAAATCAATTTCTAATTATATTTGATTTATACTCCGAAGAATATAAAAGTTACTCAATAAATCTTAATGTAGTAAAGTTGCACCAAAATAATAATTGTATTAGATTTCCTTCTAACATCTATGCTTTCAAAGGCTCCTAGTAGATAGCAAACATGTTATCTTACTCTATTGTTGCTAGTGAATTTTGAGCCCTTATATCCGGTGGCGGAGCCAGAATTTTAGTTAAAGGGTGTTAAAATATATAAAATTAAATATATCAGAAAATTAAGGGGAGTCAATACATAGTATATATACATATAATTTATTTTTTTACCTATGTTTATTTTTTTCGCGAAGGGGTGTCATCTTCCTATAAGGTGGCTGTGCCACTATAAGAGAATTTAACTTATAAAATCTTGACCAATAGACTAAATATGTGTTTTCTTGCACAATAAATGAACTTTTTTTATATTTGGTAATTGGTACTTCTATGCCAGATAAAATGCTTTGCCATTCGTTGGTGGATGCTTGGGGCTCAACATTTGCCTAATGAGATTGTATTTTAGAGTTCTTCATGCGATAAAAACTTTGGAAATTTGAAATATACTATGTGCCAATAAATTGAACCTGGGAGGCAAGGGTTCAATACTACATAAAGTAGTAGTATGTTAGTAATACCCATTTTTAAATTTCCTAAAATGCCCTTACCAGCATATTCTACACACGAATACAAGCGGCTTTTGCTGTTATTTTAGTAAAATATGGAGTCAATTCTGTTTTCCCCTCTTTTCTGTCTCCGCATCGTCAACGGTGACCCCACCAACAACAACAGACATAAAATTGGGAAATAGGAGTAGATTAAACACAAACAACAATCTCTCTTCTTGGCGAGAACTTATTTTTCATTGTTCTTTCCTGTTCTTTTTTCTCTACATTTATTGTAAGCAGATATAAAATTGAAAAATGCGATGCTGATTTCAGCGCCAACCTCGGTGGAATTGTTGTTGGGTGAATTGTTATATTGTTTTAAGGTATTCGAAACAGATTTGGAAACCGAAATTGGGGTTTTTCGAAGAACGTTTTGAGATTTCGAAGAAGCGGAGGAGCAAAGCTTGCGGAGTGGAAATGGTTATGAGATTGCAATTGGATAAAAGCCTCTGTTACCGTCTCCAACTTCTTGAAACTCTCCTTCGCAAACAAAATTCTTCTATTTAGTTTCAATTCTCTGAAAAACTTGCTGGTTAAGGGAGAAATGACTGAAAATTTGAACACTTAAATCAGATGCCCTTAAATCTTGAACAATTGCACTATCGAAACGACATGGGTTCTATTTGGGAAGAAATTTGGGATTGGAGTGAATGACCAAAAAGTCCCTTGTATAAGTGTAGGAAAGATTGAGGATTTGTAAATTGCTAGAGTTTCATCAGTTTTAGTTGAATCTAGCTCCTACGTTCCATTGCAATTGTAATATAATGTATGATTGAGCACGAATTTTTACGGGAAAAAAAAAAGAGTTTTTGATAAAACTAAAAATTATTTTCTATAAAACTGCCATAAAATTTATAATGGGTATGAAACATGACACAAAAGGATATAATGTGAAGTTTAAATGCCCAAATACCCCTCCCCCACCCCAAGGATGAATGCAGCCAATCTTCTTCAGAAAAAAAATTGGATTGAGTTTGATAGTACATGAGTATAAGAAATGTCACGTATTCTAAATATTTTATACTTTGATGACTTTTTATGCACAAGATAATATTTTGATATATACTGACCTGCAAGTTTAATTAAGAAGAAATGGGAAACATCTAGACCCGTGCATGTATTTCCAAGCAACTATTTAGTAAAATCTTAATTAAGCTATACAAATTACATTAACATGTAAATTTTAAAGAATAAATAGGTTTCCAAACAAATAATGTCAAGTAAAAACTTAACTAATATGCAGTGATTTTTATCAAATAAAGATCCAAGACAATTTAAGTTAGAAGTATGAAGCAAGGCGCAAGCCTGAACCTGTCATTCTAAAGCCAGTGGCGGATACATAGTGTTACCTACTTAGTTCACGGGATTCGGTAGAATTTACCATCTCTTTATATGTATTAAGAAAATATCTATAAATATTTGATTACAAAATTAATTATTATTGTATATTAAATTAAATTCACTTTAAAAACTCAAAAACCATCAAATTTTAAATCATTGAATAAATAATAATATATAAAAGGATAAAGTTTAAATTTATGTGGATCATCGTATGATGATTTTTATCTGTTTGTCGACATCAAGATAATTGAATATTATTTGATTAGATATATGCAATTACTTATTTGCCCACAACCTCTTAAACTTGTCAAAATATTTCACTTAGACATCTTAACTAAGAATGTGACCTATTGGACACCTAAACTATGTGCAATGTGTGGCTATTGAACACAACATGCTATGATATGTGAATCTCACCCAAACTTCAGCGCGTGAATTGATTTACTTTTTTCAACATGGCTTTCTTCTACTTTCTTTTTCATAGTGTTCATCTTCTTCACCATTATTTTGCACACACATTACAGAAATTAAAGATACAATCAGTGCAACTTAAAACATACTAGACATATAAGTTATTACTCACGAAACCCATCAAAAAGGAAATTTCACGACCCTTCTGTTAGTCCCGCCAATATTGCTCTATTTGTAAATAATAATTCTGCGAAATATAAGTTATCGTAATGAAACAGTAAATCGTATTCGAGCCCACTGAATTCACAGTGTTTCCTTAAGGAATTTAATCCCCTCCGAGTACCCAAGGTTATGGATTATTTCCTCCCAGGATAGAACGAATCACACACTGGTGTAGCGGTACTTCAAACCCCAGTGTTTCAGCGAACACAAAGTTCGATAGCAAATCACGCTTACAGTTGCTTTGTTTGAAATTAAAACAATGCAGAACAAAAGAGTAGAAACTCAGAAAATCATATGGAAATGCTGAGAGGAGGGAGTGCAATGTATAGCCAACATTTTTCAGTTTTTGGTGTCTTGGCGTTGTATCTTTCTTCAACAGCTGCTGCACATATTTATAGCAGCCAGCTTTGAAGATGAACGACCCTCCACCCTCCATGGTGGAGCATGCACTAGCTTGTTTGTGCAGCAAGTACTTGGCCATGGTGGGAAGAGCATTAGGCGGCTGTTATTACAGTTGGTGGTCAATACACGGATTGGAACATATCTGTTAAAAATACGAATAATCTTACGTTAATATTTACTATTAACAAATAAATTTGGTCCAAAAAATTAATCAATCAATCGATCATTTGACCAAATCCAAATCCAAATCCAAATCCAAATCCAAATCCGAAGCCGAAGCCGAAGCCGAAGCCGTAGCCGTAGCCGTAGCCGAAGCCGAGCCGAGCGAGCGAGCGACGACGACGGCGCGAGGCTTGCTTTCTTCTTAACTCTTTAAGAGCTACAAGAAGAGCAATCATATATATACCCACCAAAAATGTCTTCCACTTCCAATATGGGACAATGTCTTATGGTTAAGAGGGGGAAACTTAAAATTTTACTCAAAATTTCATTTTCCCTCCATTTCCCACCATTCATCCTCATTTTAAGACTATATCATCTTAAATAAAAACCTCAACAATCCCCCACATGAATGGGGAATGGCTATATTACGGAAGTATGCATGAAAAAACTGTGTGATTTGCAAGCAAGGATTAATCGCATCTGGATAAGTAGGTTTCCCTTTGAACTTTCCGTAGTAAACTTATGTCGGATATACTCGGTCAATCGGTAGATTTGATATCTTTGAACCGTCGATCTTTGGTGTATACCTAGACAACCATAAGTCACACAATCAACCCTTAACCGTCTTTGGTTCTCATTGTTGTGTTCGTTTCAGCCATGAACACCGCCTGGTTTCATAAGTGCGTAGAGAACTGGCCTTACAAAGTTCTCCTTGAAGCGGCTCACACTTCACACTTAAATAGGTGATTCCTAAACGTGTCATCCTGTAGATACACTATTTGATATACCCCGTATCAAATTTAGAAATCATTAAAAAGCCTTAATGCTTTATCCTTGGTACTGAACATTGTCTCATCACGAGAATGGACTAAAATTTTATTTGACAATGTTGAACCGTCATTAATGACTTTGTTTGATCTCTTTGAACCTAGATCTTGGGATCTCCAGTCTTCTAGGTAGAGTTACCGCCACAATGACTTGTTCTCGGCCATAGCCCCATTCCCCTTGATGATTTCTCAACTACCTCTCTAGTTAGGCCTTTTGTAAGTGGATCCGACACATTATCACTTGACTTTACATAGTCAATTGTGATAATTCCTCTAGAGAGTAATTGCCTAACGGTTTTATGTCTTCGTCGTATATGACGAGATTTACCGTTATACATGACGCTCCCAGCCCTTCCAATTGCCGCTTGACTATCACAATGTATGCATATTGATGTCAACGGTTTGGGCCAAAATGGAATGTCTTCCAAGAAATTCCGGAGCCATTCAGCTTCTTCACCGGCTTTATCTAAGGCTATGAATTCAGCCTCCATTGTAGAGCGGGCAATACATGTTTGTTTGGACGACTTCCAAGATACCGCTCCTCCACCAATAGTGAATACATATCCACTCGTGGACTTAGAATCAGTTGAACCGGTGATCCAATTTGCATCACAGTATCCCTCAATCACCGCAGGGAAATTACTGTAGTGCAATTCAAAGTTCTGGGTATGTTCTAAATATCCCAAAACTCGTTTCATTGCCATCCAATGAGATTGGCCTGGATTGCTCGTATATCGACTCAGTTTACTTATAGCACAAGCTATGTCTGGTCGTGTACAATTCATGATATACATTAAGCATCCCAATACACGAGCATAATCCAATTGTGATATGCTTTGGCCTTTGTTCTTTGCTAATGCAAGATTCACGTCAATTGGAGTCTTTGCAACTTTAAAGCCCAAGTGCTTGAATTTTTCAAGTACTGTCTTAATATAATGAGATTGTGACAATGCCAGACCTTGAGGAGTCTTATTGATCTTAATTCCCAGAATTAAATCAGCAACTCCCAAGTCTTTCATATCAAACTTGCTATTGAACATACGCTTAGTAGCATTTATGTTGGCAATGTCATTACTCATTATCAGCATATCATCCACATATAGGCAAACAATGACTATGTGATTTGGAACATTTTTAATGTACACGCATTTATCACATTCATTTATCTTAAAACCATTTGACAACATTGTTTGGTCAAATTTCGCATGCCATTGTTTGGGTGCTTGTTTTAGTCCGTAAAGAGACTTAACAAGTCTACATACCTTCTTTTCTTTACCTGGAACCACAAACCCTTCAGGTTGTTCCATGTAAATTTCTTCCTCCAACTCTCCATTTAAGAAGGCCGTCTTAACATCCATTTGATGAATTTCAAGACCATACACTGCAGCTAATGCTACTAACATCCGTATGGACGTAATTCTTGTAACTGGAGAGTATGTATCAAAGTAGTCTAGACCTTCTCGTTGTCTATACCCTTTGACTACGAGCCTTGCCTTGAATTTATCAATAGTGCCATCATCTTTGATTTTTCTCTTAAAAATCCATTTAGAACCCAAAGGTTTATTTCCAGGAGGAAGATCAACCAATTCCCATGTATGGTTGTTCAATATGGATTCTATTTCACTATTGACTGCCTCTTTCCAAAACAATGATTCCGAAGAAGTCATAGCTTCTTTAAATGTTTGAGGCTCATTCTCCAATAAGAAAGTCACAAAATCTGGTCCAAATGAAGTAGACGTTCTTTGACGTTTACTACGTCTTGGATTCTCCTGATTACATGTACTTTCTTTTGTTTCTTCCCGAGGTCGTTTAGATCCTTCACCAAACGACTCACATTCCTTTTTATACGGATATATATTTTCAAAAAACTCAGCATTATCTGATTCTATAACCGTATTATTATGAATGTCGGGATTTTCTGATTTATGAACCAGAAATCGATATGCTTTACTATTTGTCGCATATCCTATGAAAACACAATCAACGGTTTTCGGTCCTATCTTTACCCTTTTGGGTTTAGGAACTTGCACTTTTGCCAAACACCCCCACACTTTAAAATAATTCAAGTTGGGCTTCCTTCCTTTCCATTGTTCATAAGGAATGGATTGTGTTTTGCTATGGGGCACTCGATTTAATATTCGATTAGCCGTAAGAATGGCTTCCCCCCACAAGTTCTGTGGCAAACCAGAACTTATCAACAACGCATTCATCATCTCCTTTAATGTGCGATTCTTTCTTTCCGCAATCCCATTAGATTGGGGCGTGTAAGGGGCTGTTGTTTGATGAATAATTCCATATTCTAAACATATTTCTTCAAAAGGAGATTCATATTCACCACCCCTATCACTTCTTATCATTTTTACTTTCTTGTTAAGTTGCGTTTCAACTTCATTTTTGTTTTGCCTGAATGCGTCTATTGTTTCATCTTTACTATTCAGTAAGTAAATATAGCAATATCGAGTGCCATCGTCAATAAAAGTTATGAAATACTTCTTTCCACCGCGAGATGGTATTGACTTCATGTCACAAATATCTGTGTGAATTAAGTCTAAAGGATTTGAATTGCTTTCAACTGACTTATAAGGATGTTTAATATACTTAGATTCCACACATGTTTGACATTTTAATTTTTCGCATTCAAACTTAGGCAGTACTTCCAAGTTAATTATTTTCCCCAAGGTTTTTATAATTGACATGACCCAAACGTACATGCCATAATTCATTTGACTCAAGTAAGTAAGAAGAAGCTGAAATATTATTATTGTTTTCCACAACCATTACATTCAGATTGAAAAGGCCCTTGGTGAGGTAACCTTTTCCTACAAATATTTTATTCTTACTTATAACAACCTTGTCGGACACAAAAACGCACTTAAAATCGTGCTTAACAAAAGGTCCAGTAGAGACTAAATTCTTTCTCATTTCGGGAACATGAAGGACATTGTTCAAAGTCATGACTTTGCCAGAAGTCATTTTCAGAAATATCTTCCCATATCCTTCAACTTTTGCTGTTGAAGCATTTCCCATATAAACTGTCTCTCCGGGTCCAGCAGGAGCATAAGTAGCAAAAGCTTCTCTAACTGCACAAACATGGCGAGTGGCTCCAGAATCAAACCACCACTATTTAGGATTTCCCACCAAGTTACATTCAGAAAGCATGGCACACAAGTTATCAACATCATCATGCTTTACTACCATATTTGCTTGACCCTTTTTCTTGTCTTTATTCGGAGCACGACACTCCGTAGATTTGTGTCCGATTTTTCTACAGTTGTAGCAGTTTTCACTGAACCGCTTCTTACTTGGGTTGTATTTCGGAATAGAAGCATTCTTCCTCTTTTTGTTATTTTCAACAATATTTGCTCTCATTATTGTTGAATTTTCACGGCCTCTCCTTTCAGCAGCTTTATTGNATAAATTTGGTCCAAAAAATTAATCAATCAATACCGAAGCCGAAGCCGAGCGAGCGACGACGACAACGGTGCGAGGCTTGCTTTCTTCTTAACTCTTTAAGAGCTACAAGAAGAATAATTATATATATACCTACCAAAAATCTTTTCCTCTTCCAATATGAGACAATGTCTCATTGTCAAGAGGGAAAAACATAAAATTTTACTCAAAAATTTCATTTTCCCTCCATTTCCCATTCACCCTCATTTTAAGACTATATCATCTTAAATAAAAACCTCCAACACCTTCTTCAAAATAGTGATATTCTTAAGCTCTGCAAATATTGTCAATCGATAGTTCATCATCGAACATGTTTTTCGATAAAGCCAAAAACATAGAGCTTTTTGAATTACCCAGCTCTCGCTTAATAGACCCAGAAAGAGAATTCAGTTGCAGGAAAGGATATACAAATTCTGAAGCTTTAACAATCTCCGACGGAATCTTATTGGGTAGTCCGCAATCAACAGCGATAAGTTCACTGTTTCCGGCAGTATCTCAATGTCGAAAAAGGACGCTGATTTTGAAGATATTGTTTGAGACATAAGGTAACAGAGATTTCAAATAAGGAAAAGTTCGACGAGAATTGTGTCAGAAGGCAACGGAAAAACTGAGGAGAAAACAGAGATATGATATTTATGGTGAGAAGAAAGATTTTTTTTTTTATCGGGACTAAAAAAACTAGCTTTAGAAAGAAACGTAGTTTCCAGAGATGGGCTATTTCTGAAGCCTTCAGGTTCCTCTTTGTGCTCTCGGAAAGAAACTTCTCGATTTAGTCACTACAAGTGGGGTTTGGTTTAAAAGCTGGGGTTGGGATCTCAAGAGAGCATTGGTGGATGAATTTTCATGTCCTTGCTGGTTTTCCTTTGGAGTGAGCTTTATGGGATTTTTAGAAAATTGTGGATGAAGATATAGGGATATATGGCTACGGTGAAGATAAGAAACTTGTTTTTCTTTTTTAAATATTATTTTCATGAAACGTGTTAAAAATGTTATTTGTTTATTGCCATGTCATCAGCATGTGTATTACACGCGTTTGCATTTTTGGCTGAAGATATTAGAAAAAATAATGCAATCATTAGCTTTATGTAATATTTTGTTTTGCAATGTATTATAATTTTAATACATCACACCAAACAGTAGATAAGAAATAATATCTGCATGACTAATGTTTGCATTATTAATCTATGCATTATTAATGCATGCATTACTAATACACCTTATTCCGCATTATTCTTATACACCCTACCAAACGACCCCTAAGTGTTTAATAGGTCACATTCTTAGTTGAATTGTTTAAATGAAATATTTTGACAAGTTTAAAGGTATGTCTATGTATTTGACCTACTTATTTTGATTTATGAGTTACAAATATATAATTTCATATATACATAGAGAGATAATATTCATGGTATATTTTCACTTCATCCGTTTTGGTTGTTTGTCAAAACCATGAGTATATTATTGTCAATATTGAGTCTAACATCATAAAAGTGAATGATGATTTATCATCTTTCATTTTTCAAGAATTTCACAATCATTTTAAGTAATATCACCCCTTAAAGTAATTATCTTATAATCACATCTATATTAAGACTATAAAATATATGAATTACATTAACTTACCTATATAGTACGTCAACGATCAATTTTCATGAAAATTTGTAAAGTTTTAATTTACCCTTTATTTGTAACTATTATTTCTCTTCTCTCACTCTATCCTTCTCCAATAAGTGGTCACATCTAAAGTATTAAATTAAGATAAGTTATAAGTATCAAATGACTATGTAAGAAAATAATCTATATATTCCAATAAATAATTACCAAAGATAGTACAATTACTAGATTTTTCACCTTTCATTATTAAAGGAAATATAAATAAGTAAAGCTATAATATTATTAAAAATGATATTACCTCTTCGTTGACTAAATATAATGGGCTTGAAATACCTTCGTATTTTAGATTTTGTATGATCTTAATGAATCTCTTTGAATTACTAATACTTTTATCACCAATGAGATGAATATTTTTCTAGCTTGTTAATAGATACGCGTTATTTTGCTAGTTTGTGAAACGAAATATCCACAATTCACCTTCATCCCTGCAAGAGCAAACGCATTATTTGATAGCGCCATCCAAAATTTTCATCACAACATAATTGGATAAATTTCAGATGACAACATTATATTAGACAAACTTTAGAATGCTTACGGGTTCCATGACTGTAAATAAGAAAGCTTTTCTGCTTGACCGGGTGCTATGGTGGACATATCCACAGACAAATACAACTATCTGGTATGAAATCTATATATATAAAGTTGGAAAAATAGGAGATGAGTTGGCACCTCTCTTTGGTCAAGATCCTATTTAAAAAAAAATTATTCTTCTTTTTAGTTTATTCCCAATAACTCTAAATATTTTGGTTTACTTCTCCTTCCTTAATTTCTAAGATTAAAGTCTATTAAGGTGTAATAGTGTGTAATTACACTAAATATTACTCCTATTCTGTTACTAGGCATTCCAATAGTCACTTTCTCAATCCCCTCCTTAATTACTCTAATTACTCTCTTCTCCTACTCCAATGTGTTATTTACTTTGTATATATATGTAACGGTCCGATGGTAAGCACCCTCCACTTCCAACCAAGAGGTTGTGAGTTCGAGTCACCCCAAGAGCAAGGTGGGGAGTTCTTGGAGGGAAGGATGCCGAGGGTCATTTGGGAACAACCTCTCTACCCCAGGGTAGGGGTAAGGTCTGCGTACACACTACCCTCCCCAGACCCCACTAGTGGGATTATACTGGGTTGTTGTTGTTGTTGTTGTATATATGTAACGGTCCGATGGTAAGCACCCTCCACTTCCAACCAAGAGGTTGTGAGTTCGAGTCACCCCAAGAGCAAGGTGGGGAGTTCTTGGAGGGAAGGATGCCGAGGGTCATTTGGGAACAACCTCTCTACCCCAGGGTAGGGGTAAGGTCTGCGTACACACTACCCTCCCCAGACCCCACTAGTGGGATTATACTGGGTTGTTGTTGTTGTTGTTGTATATATGTAACGGTCCGATCGGTCGTTTTGACTATTGCAATCCCTTTCCCCATTTACTGCTCAAATTGTGAATTACAGTTGTTATTTGGCTTGCCGGGATAATTGGTTTGGGTCTGGTGAGGTTTTGAAATGATTTGAAGCACTTAGTTCCAAGGTTTAGAATTTAAGTTGAAAAGGTTGACCGGATGTTGACTTATGTGTAATGACCCCGGAGAAATTTTGTTAAGGAAATTAAGGTTTGGTGGTGCCGAGGTAGATCAATTAGTACAAAGATTATAGAAATTTCTCGCGGCTCAGACTTTTTTGGTTGAACAATGCACCGATGTGTAAAGAAAACTTTTGTCGGAAAAAGGGTTATTTCTACGACCACTATGTGGTCGCAAAATCACTCTGCGGACCGCATAATGGTCGCAAAGTGGATTAGGAAAGGGGCAAGATTTGAGAAAAATCTGCGGTGCATTATGCGACCGCAGAACAAGTATGCGGGCTGCATAATGACCGCAGACCGGGTCAGTAACGCCCAGCTTTGAAGGCCAAATTATGCGGCCGGTATGCGGAGTTTCCATTCTTTCTAAATTTTGACCCGACCCAACTTCGATTTATAGCCCTTGAAGCTCATTTTTTAGCCAAAATCTGATATTTTAGAGAGAGGTGAGAGCATTTTAGAGAGAGAGAGAAAGGGAAGATTTAGTCATTTATCCATCAATTCTTGTTCAAGGTTTGAAGATTTCACAAGGATCTTGCTAGGGCTTTAAAGAGGTAAGAATTTCTTTCCCTAATTCTTCAATTTCGGATTTGGAATAAAGATGGTGAATAATAGTATGATTCTTGGGTGTAAGAGAATTATATATACATATCCATAAGGTTGGGGAAAGATTGTTAAGTTCAAATAAGTAAAGATTGGGTTGAAAATTGTAAAAATCTTCATTGATTTTAATTAAAGATTTGAGGGTCGAGTTGATATCGAATTTTGGTGAAATTTATACGGTTGGACTCGTGGTTGGATGAGCGTTCATATTTTATAACTTTTGTCGGGTTCCGAGGAGTGGACCCCACAAGCGATTTTTGAGTTAATTACGGATTTTTATTGAAAAATTAGTATTTTCTTATGGAATTAATTGCAATAATTGGTATTGACTGAATCGAATTAATTATGGCTAGATACGAGGCTTTCGGAGTCAAATTCTCGTGAAAAGGGCATAGCGGAATAAAGAATTACACGGTTTGAGGTAAGTAACGATTGTAAATCTAGTCCTGAGGGTATGAAACCCCGAATTTTGTATCATTCTACTATTTTGAGGTGACGCACATGCTAGGTGACAGACATGTGGGTGTGCACTGTTGGGGATTGTGACTTGGTCCGTCCCGTAGCAACTGTAAAGTTTCATATTTTGTTGAAACTATATGATACTTATATGTTTTACAAAGAGTTTCTGTAAATTGGGCTGAATGTCATGTTTTGGACCCTGTGCCAGTGCTGTGTGGACCCTTAGGGGGCTTTTCTTACTATCCTCTCACTGTTTTCGATTGAAAATCCATACTCAGTCATAGTTATACATGTTTACTGCATAACTTAGTTTTTATTACTCGGTTTTGATGCATATAAATATTATTTTGGGTTGAATACCCTAATTTTACTGAAATGCCCGAGTGGCTTAAGAGGTTTATGATTGAGTGAGGCCGAGGGCCTGATTTATGAGGATATTTATGGGATCGGGCTGCACGCTGCAGCATATTTGATATAAGTCGAGGGCCTGAGTGATTTATGCCATGATTTGGCTTGATATAGCGCTTGGGCTGAAGGTAGCCCCTCTGGAGTCTGTATACACCCCCAGTGAGCGCAGGTACCTACTGAGTGCGAGTATTGAGTGCGAGTGCCGAGTGTTGAGTGACGGAGAGGCATGAATGATTGTGAGGTATGTCTGAGTGGCAAGAGTGATTGTGAAGTATGCCCGAGAGGCATGAATGACTGTGAGGTTTTCCCAAGGGGTTGTATATGAGTGATGTTTTGCCCGAAGGGCTGTTTATAATTTCATCATTTTTGCTCACCTTTGCATTGAACCTTTGTTTGAAAAACTGTTAAAAATATCTTTAAATGATTTTTATTGGAACCGGGTTTAAACGAGATGATTTGATTCAAACACTGATTTTAAAGCATGTTGTATTTTACTGAATGTTTGTGATATGAACTTGATATGCTTTATTGCTCGTCACTACTGCTTGGTCTTTATTTATTGTTGTTACTTACTGAGTTGGCGTACTCACGTTATTCTCTGCACCTTGTGTGCAGATCCAGGTGTAACTGGGCATGGTAGCGGTTGTTGATTATTCTGGTTGCAGATTTTCTCGGGAATAGCAAGGTAGCTACTTGGCGATCGCAGCCCTTGCTCTTCTCCCCCTTATCTTCCTTTAGTTGTATTTAGCTATTTTCCAGACTATGTTAGTCTTGATATTGTCAGACAAATGGTAGTAGATGCTCATGACTAGTGACACCCCGATATCGGGCTTTTCTTTTCCGCACTTTTATTTTGATTTGAACTCCTTTACGAAGGTTTTTATGTTAAATAGCATTGAAATTATCTTTGAAATGAAAATATCGTTTGTTTTGGAAATGAGTCGGCTTGTCTAGTTCCACGATAAGCGTCATCACGACAGGGGTTAGTATGGGTCGTGGCAATATATAAGTCAAACAAGACAAGGGGAGTTGGTCATTCGTTTGATATTCTAACATTTTTTACTTCTTCTTAACATATTTTATTTTCTTCATTTAAAACTCTTTATCTTCTTCAATTTTTGTCACCTTATTTGACTTCTCATGTCATCTTATTAATAGTATTGTGAATGTTTTTTGTCTAGGTGTAGGTGTTTTTGAAGAAAATATTATATTTTGAATGATGAGAGTTCGTAGACGAGGCTTATCCATATTCTGGTAAAAAATCTTCATTTGAAAGGTAAACTATATAACATTGATATTTTTAACATAATTTTTACTCCTCTGTGCAATATATACATAGCTATTCCAATTTCTAATTTGACATATATTAGCTTGTAATTTTTCTATGGAAACAGAAGTAAATCAAGCCTAGAATAGTTGTCCGGTTGAAAAAAAAAATTATTTTGTCGAGAATGATTTATTGGAACACGTTTATGACTTCTGAATTTTAGCTTGCTGGAAACTGTTTTTCATTATTAATTTATTATTATTTATTTTCTTAAGGTTAAGGATGGTCCAGAAAGATATTATACTATAAACTGAGTTATGTTTTTGCTAAAAATCTTTGTTGCCATTGATATAAAAAATCGTGTTAATGAGCCCTTCGTGAGAGTTCGGGGTTTACTTTGAAAATTGTAGTAACTTTTTGCTTACTATGGAGTTCTTATCTTCATTTGTCTTCTGTTGAAGACTTGAGTCACTGTAGCACACATTTGTGTGTTGTGGATTTCTTTTTTTAGTAGTATGTGAATATGACTTCACTTGACATTTTTTTTTGTGAAATTGGAAGATGCAAGTGTATATAACCAATAATAAGTTGATATTTTTGCTTTCTTTATGTTTTTAGTTTCTTTAGTTTTCATTGTTTGTTTCTTCAATTTGAATAAGAAAACAATACATACCTATTTTTAAAAGCGAAAAAGTTTCTTAAAAATTCTTTTTATTTTTATTTTATTTTAGAAAAGAGGTTTGATGATGAAATATGCAATAAAATATTCTACTTTCAGTAAAATTATTACCTTTTTTATGTAATCAATATAAAAGAATTAAAAACTATATGCATATACAAGAAAATAGTTATTTATTCTATCTCTGCTAAGTTTATAAAAATATTATTTCAAAATTTATTGCTATCTTTATAACTGCGCGAAGCGCGGTCAAATTTACTAGTTAATGATAAACGGAGGAGTAATAGAGCATAACCAGAAAACTGTTAATTAACCATCTTGATGAAGGAACACATACTAAAAAGTTAACACCTTGAGTGGAAAGTGTTTAACCCAAAAAATAATTTTCAAGGTCAAAGAAATAAATTTTATATGACGGGCCGGGACACAAGCAACCGATTCGATCAGAAAGATATAAATTTTCGCTAATACAACATCATAGAGATGTGAAAAATAAATTCAATGATAGATAATATAATAAATATAAAGCAGAGAAGAAATAATTCTTATTGAATGATCCTTGATAGGATAATGAGCCAAACAGAGCTTGAAGGGCCAAACTATGGCTAACTTGGGAACAAGATGCTATGAATTATAATGTATAGAATGTGGAGAAGAAAAATTAGATTCCCCCGATGGAGATAAAGTATGTCTATTTATAGGGCTAAATCTAAGTAACTATTCTCCTTGAATTATGGGTCTATTATGAGCATTTACTCAATCCATCTGTTACTTTTGGAAGACTTGTAACAACTGTGTAAATGCTGAAATTCCATAACTGATGAGTCAATCCCATGCATGTTGAGTCAGTCCCATGCCTGTTGAGTCAATCTTGTACTTGTTGAGTCAATCTCGTGCTTGTTGAGTAAATCTCGTGCATGTTGAGTCAATCTCGTGCTTGTTGAGTCAATCTCGTAATTGATTGCCTTGTTATGTCCGTTACAATCATTTATTGCATTTATTATACGTTACATAACTGATGGCATAATGATGGTAAATCCCATGTAATCCGGGATTAATTGATTCTTTACTCATTTGTAATTATGAGCTATTCTCCTATAACTGATCCAGAGCTATTTTATGATGGTCAGCTCCAAGACTAACAGGCACGGTACGAGCAGGTAATTAATAACTAACTACGAACAGGTTGTAGACAAGAATTGGAATGGTCTAAGGTTCTGATTTCCCCTATTGTCGGAATCCTTTCTGCTACGTTTCATATAAATTTGCCTAAGTTTTCTCTACCGATCATGAGCTCTCTGAGTGTCGCAATTCGCTCCCGAGTAACTACCACAATTTACTAGATATATTCTTCCGAATTACATTAGTTGGCACTAAGTTACGGCTTACTCGGATCGTACCAAGGTTTCGTTATTCCTAATCTCACCTTTAAACCCTCTGTATTGATCCCTCGTATACGTTATGAGTGATGTTATTCAACAACTACCTAAATATGCACTCTCTTCCGAGTAATACACACTAAATAGGCACAGTCGATTGAGAGCTCTTCAACCAACCACAATACAAACGTAGTTAAACAAATAGAGAAAAAGCTACGGCAAATCTATATTAACGTAACATGAAAATCATCCTCCAATAGGTTCCATCAAAACCCTAGATTAGAAGTTTAGCTAATTATGCTCATAGTAACAATATCTCAAGTATTTTGCATAAATAAATTACGAAGTAAAGATGAAGGAATGTAGAAATCGATGGTTCTATCCCCCAACAGGTGTTCCGCGAGCTATTCTTGCCTCCGGTCGCAAAACTCTTCCAAAAGCGGTGTCTAATGCCTATTTATATGTGTAGGAAAAGACCTAAACGACATAACCCCAGTCCAAGTCTAACAAGGAGACGAAATAAGCCTTCAAAATCCGGATCAGGCTTGCCTCAGACCGTGCCTCGTGAGGTAAACGCGAGATGAATCTCGCCTCAGACTGTGCGGCACCTGCCTCCACGCGAGCTCAACCTCGCCCTACCCCTCGCGTCGCCTGCTCCCACGCGAGCTCAGAGGCTCGCCTCGCCAGCTCTAATGCGAGCTCAATACCTTGCTTTGCCAGCTTCCTCATTTTTCCGGTGCTCACTTCTTTCTTTCTTTCTTTCTTTCTTTTTTCCAACTGTTTTCGAGTACATTTTATACTTTAAATATTCATTTTTCTCTAATTTCATCTCCAATGTACCTACACATAATATAGACTCTATTACGCACAAATAAAGTATAGTTTAGTATTAAATCACCTAAAATGTAAGGTAAATAATGTACTAAAATATAGAATTATAGCCGCACATCAATAGATAATATAATAAATATAAAGCAGAGAAGAAACAATTCTTATTGAATGATCCTTGATAGGATGATGAGCCAAACAGTGCTTGAAGGGCCGAACTATGGCTAACTTGGGAGCAAGATGCTATGAATTACAATGTATATAATTGTGGTGAAGAAAAATTAGATTCCCCCGATGGAGATAAAAGTATGTCTATTTATAGGGCTAGATCTAAGTAACCATTCTCCTTGAATTATGGATCTATTATGAGCATTTACTCAATCCATCCGTTATTTTTGGAAGACTTATAACAACAGTGTAAATGCTGGAATTCCGTAACTGATGAGTTAATTCCATAACTGAGGAGTCAATCCCGTGGCTGTTGAGTCAATCTCGTACTGTTGAGTCAATCTCGTAATTGTTTGCCTTGTTTTGGCCGTTACAATCATTTATTGCATTTATTATACATTACACAACTGATTTGTAACTCTTGGCATAATGATGGTAAATCCCATGTAATCCAGGATTAATTGATTCTTTACTCATTTGTAATTATGAGTTATTCTCCCATAAGTGATCTAGAGCTATTTTATGATGGTCAGTTCCAAGACTAACAGGCACGGTACGAGTATGCTCGGTCCCAAGGGTGTTTCACATATCATCTTTACATGTCATTCTTTATTTTTCTCGTAACTTTGCAGACATGTGTCGCCAAGACCCGCGTGGAGAGTTTATTTTTCACTAATACAGAAAGTTCAAACAACAAATGATCCTAATGTGTCGATAGAAAAGAATCAGATTATAATCAGCCATCCCAAAGGATCAATATAAATTCCAAGTAGCCTTGACACACAATCAATGCTGAAAGATGTAATTAGGTCCTACACACAATCCATCTTCTTAAAGAGATACAGTGCAAGAACAAGGAGTTGTTCCACTTCCAGCAAAGAAAAACATAAAATGGTAGTAATAGTGCAGAATAAACACTGGCTTGCTCTGAGTGAAACTACAGAGAAGAATGTAGAATACATTTTTAAATGTGAAAAAGTCTGAGAGAGCTGCCGAATGAAGTGAACGACTATTCATGTTATGAGGTATAGAGTTTTGTCCTTAGATATAAAATTAGTTTGAAAAGATACCCAATGAAGAACCCATGGAAGTTTCTATCTAAGGTACATGTATTGAAATAAAATCTTGGACTCGACTCATTCTAAGGGAACGTCAATTATCTCTGAGATACGTGCATTTGTGAAAAAATAGTCTCTCAACTCTTGTTGCTCCATACATGAAAAGTTTTGCATCTTGACTTGCTTTAACTTATGCCTCCAACATTTCCAAGGTAGCGATGCACAACAAGTCTTTTCATCGTCATTTGATGCATCTTCATGTATAAACTGTAAAACCGGGAAAATCAGTAAGAAAACGTAATTACATATTACATAAAAAGAAAACACAAAGTAGCAACAAAACCTTAGTAACAACTTAGCAAATTTGGTTCTTTTACAAAGTCAGAACAAATTACCTTCAGAGTCTTTAAGACTCGAGCCTCGTTAAAAGATATGGTGTCCAGTTGAGGAGAAATCCAAAGCAAACTATCAACAACGTCAACAACTGAATGCTTCCATCGTTTCTCAATATCTACGTGCAAATTATTAGTAGCATAAAGTGGAGGAAGCAAGTTTACTCTCATGTATTGTGGTATAACTATCATCTGTAACAGCCAAAAAAAGAAAACAATTTATGAGAAATCAATAACACTACTATCTTGTTGAAGCAATGTAGCTAGAGAATTTGCGGGACATACCTCATCCTTTTTGCTTGATAACTTAATAGATAAGGAATGATTGAAGCTACCAAGAAAATTTGTGAGCTTAGAGTTGTACCAATCACTATCAGGGGTTTCTAATGAGTCAAAGGAGATATTGGCTTTTAATGAACGTGAAGCTTTTAGTTTCAACGTTGGCAATGAACAACAACCAAATGCGAATAGTATCAAATTAGGAGTATATACTTGAGCATCAACCAGATTAGGACAACCAAATACTACTAGCTGTTTGAGCCTGTAGCTTGAGATTTTCATGGTGGTCAATGTATTGCAACAGGATAAGTAAAAAAACTCAAGATTTTGTAGGCTCAAAAAGAGTTTCTCTAACCAATTATCGGTCACGGCCACACCATTGAGGAACAAACTCTTGAGAGCTTTGCAAGCAGTTATTTTAACAAACTTTAGGTCCCAATAACTTTTTATAGTAAGGTCTTCAAGACTAATTGCTGCAATATCAACCATCTGGAATTCAGAAGGGCAATTTTCCAGCTTTATTTTCTTTAGTTTAGGTAAATTCTTTTCACCAACTTGAAAACTAGCAAGTCCCTTAAACCACGCCAAATACAAAAATTCTAAATTGTGGCAGCTTACGCATAGAGCCTGAATAAATTTCTCGTCCAAAATTACATCACGGAGGTGTAATTCTCGCAAAGATGATAAGTTTATAGTACCATGAGAGGGTAATTCAATCTTAAATCCAACCAAATTAAGCACATTTAGTGCTTTGGCATCAAAGATTACCTCAGGCAACTTATTGTGTAACTGTTTTCCTTCATAAATACGTCTGCCTACACTTAGATCAAACTCTTTGACATTACAAGCTACGAGTAATTTAATCCACTTGTGAACATAATAAAACCTCCTACGCAAATAGGGTAATCGTAGCCAAAACTTTTCCACAGAAATCTTGTGCTTTAGCCGAATTACTAGAATTTGGGTCACAGCTTTCAAGAGATTTCGCATGTCTTGTGGCCCATAGAAAAAATCTTCACCAAAATCTAAGTAGGAGAGTGAATTCCATGCACTGGTCCAAATCTTGGACAGTGTAGACATTCGTACAGCATCTTTAACAAGAAGGAAAGACAAGATGTGATGCAAAATTGGCTCTGGCAGTTGGGAAATTCGGTCTCTTGTATCCTCCATATTACTTTGATGGAATTCTCCCACAAATTAAAATCCACAATGCCACAGAATAAACAAATATTTATAGTAGTGACTGCCATTCCTACACCAAATTGTGGTAGGATTTGGAGAAGGTAGACACCAAACGCCAAAAGGAGAAGTAAGACAACAATTATAAGGTCCATATAAACTCTTCCTCCCATATAAACTCTTTCCTTTTTTTGCGTCTGTTTCAGGACTTTTTTTTAAGAATATTTAGAAACTTTTATTAAATTTTAACATTTAAATTAAATTTTGTAAGTAGTTTATTTGACCAAACTTTTCTGCTTTTGGATTAGCTTCTTTCTAGAAGTAGAAACACAACAAGAAAATTCATTTTTTTTAGATAACTCTTACACTTTCAATTTTAATATAATTTCAATATCTTTATTAACAAAAAATACCTTTACCCATATTTCAATAAGACTGTTAAAGTCCAGAATAGCGTCTAAATATTTGTACAGTAATTTAAACGGATATTTGTAAAGAGGATATTTTTCTATAGTTATTCATGTATGTGTAATACAAAATTTAATTAAAATACATTAATAAAGAAAAACAACAAGTACTTGCATATATTTCAATCTCTTATTATTCGTAATCGTGATATTATGGTTCACATACTTGTAACTTTTTCATCATCGGATTGTCTAAAACTAAACTATTCGCATATAACTTGAAAAAAGAATTATTATTATTAAGGCTATAGTTGACTGGTCAAGATGGACGGAGCTACCTTATGTTAAGGAATTAATACTCTTTTGCCATAAAATTACACTATTAGCTAGGTCAAACTTTTTTATGCATATATACTATATGTTGACTCCCCTTATTTTTTTTATATGTTTTATTTTTTTTTTTTATATTTGATAGCCATCAGTAAAATTTCTGGCTCAGCCACTGCTGATCAAACGTAAAACCAAAATGGATCATTATCTTTTTTTAAAGCTTAATGAAAATAATGAATTAATACTTCTACCATCAAAAGAAAAGAAAGAAGACCATGTTAACAACAATTTTAAAATGATATAGTTTGATTTAATTACTAAATAAGATATTTTAAATGAATTATTCGATTTATTAACCTCACTAAGTTCTTTTTGTGAAATATTAAATTGCCAACCTAATCGGTTTTATTTCATATATTTACTTTATGAAGACATTAGCAATGAGCTTATGTTTAGCTTATTTGGCCACTGCATCACATTTATAGATTATGTTGTTTGGCATAAGTTAATCGTCTTTTAGCTTGGTATTGCTTTTAACAATGTACCTGGATTATTCAGTACATAATTAGAAATATTTTGCTTTCTACTAATAGAAATTATTTCAATATACTAACTAATAATAATAGCTAATGACACCATAAGATGTTAATATTTTAGAAGTTACTTTTAAATTTTTGTTTATTTCAAATAGAAAGTGCATAACATATCTTATATTATAATATATTATTACTACTATAATAATTTTACTTATCCACCAAACCATCTCAGTCTCGACCAAATATCACTGTGTAAATATATCCAATTTGCAGTTCATACATTGTTGAAAACTAAACCAAGATTAATTAGTATTCCTAAGTTGTCTAGAATTTGATATTTGATAGTTTATTTAGTTCATGTCTAGTTAGGTTTTGTTTACCAATTTTATATTGAAATAGGTTTTTGATTTTGTAGTATTATAAATAGGGGTGCTACTACTTGTTTTCTTGTAGATAGATTTAAGAGTTTATGAGTTGTGAAAAAGCCTCCTACCACGTTCTCTCCCTAGTTTAATAAATTTCTTCTATATAGTCTTTGTTGAATTTTCTGACAAAAATCTGGTTCACTTTCTTCACATAGTTTTCAACAGGTCGCATCTCCAAATCTCCACCACAAAGTTTGTCTCAACATGAGAAATACTCTGGTCAAATTTCTCAGATAAAATTATGATTACCGTCAAATAGGTTGCGGCTAGAACTAAACCCACCAAGATGAGCCTGTCTTGAATCTTGTTCTGATACCATTTTGAAGGATTGAAATACCCCGAGAATAATTTAGGCACAAGCAAAAAATTCAACAAATACTATATAGAAGAAATTTATTAAACTAGGGAGAGAATGTGGTATGAGATTTTTTCACAACTCATAAACTCTTGAATCTCTCTACGAGAAAACAAGTAGTAGCACCCCAATTTATAATAGGAAAACTTACACAAATATCTCAAATAAGTCTCAACTTACCAACCTCTAGCCATTAGTCATAGACTTACCAAAACTAGTCAAACACATATAAAAATTGAAAAATCAAATAAATAAAGTTCTTTCTCTCAAAGAATCACATGAAAAAATCTCCTTCCATATTTTTAAGCGTGATTAGCAACATTAGATGCAAGACGGAAAGGAAATTTCATGGATGAGGTAGCAAATAAGGTGATGAAATAAAAAAAAATACATTATTCCAAAAATCTAAGCAAAAAAAAATAAAATTCAATGGGTGTAGTTGAAATTCATTGAAAACATATATATGAGTCAATATATAAAATTTGAGAAAGATTTGGACTGATTTTGTATCAAAATTCGTAATTAAATCGAGTTTAAAAAATTCTTTTGCGACACATGTATCAAACATGTATCACGCATGTATCTCACACACAGGTATACACGTGATACACAATTGATACAAATATGATACATATGTGATACACAGATAATACACAGTGTGATACACATATCATTTTTTTCATGTTCAGTTTTTACTTTGAATTTCCAATTTAAACCACCTCAAAACTTCACCAAATCATCCCAAAAATGATATTCAAGCTCCTTAAGATGTACCCAATCTATTCTAATAACACTCACTCAAAAGAAAGCAAAAAATTAACCTTTTTTTGCTACAAATAGCTAATTGGCTAATATTAGTAATATTTGGCTAATATTAGTAATGTTTTATGAATTTGACAATTTTTGTAATGAGCTACTTATAAATGGACATAACTGATACAAAATCGAAAACATATTCCAATATAAAATTGGTAAACAAAAACTAACTAGACATGAATTAAATAAACTACCAAATATCAAATCCTAAGTAACTTAAAAATACTAATTAATCTTGATTTAGTTTCCAACATACATACATGGGCATGTTGCTAATCTAGAGATTCAAGATAGGTCGTTGTATAGCAATGACTTTGAGCTGTTTTGGCACACGGCCGAGGAGAAATATTCAACACCCTATTATCACCCATTTCTTGCATTTTATAAAGTCAATTAGATGGTGAATTGTCACATATGTCAAAAGGAAATGGGTGGAAAATAGAAGGAAGTTAGAAGTATAGATAGAAATACTGAGAGAAACGGCAATTGGATATTGTCATGAAGTTTTGCCCTATTTTCCGATTACATGGCTGAAAAGTGGTTAGCCCCCGTTATTATTACCATTCGTTGTGTAACACCCCCATTTTTGGTTGTGCAGTTATATTTCTTCGCTGTAAATATCCAAGAGATACTTCTTACTGGAATTCTAATGTAGTCTTCTGGTATTGTTTATTAGGTCTTAATTATCCAAAATAAGATGTGTATTTCTAGCTGAATTTTGTTGCCTGTCACTATCAGTATGTGGAGACTTTCTTTTACAAAGTAAGGATTCCCTTCTATGATTTTACGAATAGAAAATACGTGATTTAACATATACAACTACACCCTTGCTGGTTATTTTGTAAATATTTTTTTCTAAATTAGTTAATTACTTTTAAGAGCATTCAACTTCTTGTTTAGCCAAAAAGACCGATTGACACCCTCCACGATTCGGAATTTTCTAGGAGTGCGTGATCTTGAATTTTTGTCTTTGCTTGACTCATGGGTAGAACTTTAAATTTAACAAGTATTGTCCCTCGCTGACAACACTTTTAACTTTTGACCTTAAAATTTTACGCATAAGATAAGCGAGGTTAAAAATTAAATATACCTAAAAAAAAAGTATCATATTTTTGCAATTTTTTGACTTTTAACTGATCAAGGCTCGTATTAAACTCCAAAATCCCAATCTCACCCACCGTAATGGTGTGATCATCAACTCAGCTACACTAGCCAATTTTATACCAAAAGCAAAATCTTTGTTTACGTGGCAAAATTGAACTTGAAAGAGACCTAATGACTTGGTTATTTAGATTTGGGACAAAAGTTGCAATAAAAAGTGAAAGAAAATCTTATCTTATGTTCCAACCAATTTCTTTTTTAATTCAAATAAACAATCACTTTAGGAGCTTCTAGGTTCTCTCTATGGTCTATCCATAACTACTGGGTCCACCTCGTGGCACTTTTGTACCCTTTCACAATTCTCCCTTTGATCTTTCTTTGGCCTTTTAGGAATCCCTAATTTCCTGCCCCCTTTTCCCCTTTTACTCGAATCAATTCTTGTTTTTTTTTTGTCACTTTAATGTCTCTTCTTATCATTTTCCAACATAGGCCAACTGTTTTTGTACTGCTCAAAGTACGTCTTTTTTCCCTTGGTGAGTAATCGCTTGATTTCGAGGTCAAGAGTCGGTTTAGATTTCTGGGTTGTTGGGATTTTGTGATTTTTTTGGTGGGTTTTGTCTGTTTTCTTGAAATTTTTGGTGGATTTCTGTGTTTTCCCAAGTGGGTCAGTTTTATTTGGCTTGCAGTCAAGGAAATTTGAGTAAAAGAACTGATTTTGGGGGTTTGATCTATGAAATTCTACTGTTAATTCTAGGAAAAAATTGATCTTTGAATTCTTGGGGTTGTGATTTTTTTAATTAGAAGGAGTGATTGATTGGGATTAACCTGTAGGAGAAGACTAGGAGAGGAGTAATTATTACGAGGAAAAAAGGAAATGAAGAGAGGGAAAGGTGAAGAGAAAGTGATGGGGCCAATGTTCCCAAGGCTTCATGTAAATGATACAGAAAAAGGAGGTCCAAGAGCCCCTCCAAGGAACAAGATGGCTTTATATGAGCAGCTTAGCATACCTTCTCAGAGATTCAATTCCGGGGTTTTGCCTCTTAACCCCAACAATAACACTGCAAAGTTGCCCCCTCCTTCCTCTAACCAGGTACAACTAGTTTTCAACAAACTCTTTGTGCTTTTTGAACAGGATATGTGTTGCTTAAACTGTAGAATAGAGTCAGGCCCTAACTTTGGTCTTTGAGTAGTTTGGTTTACTGTTCTGAGCAGTTTTTGGATGTTAGTTATTTTTAGTGTGCGTCTTGACTTAGTCTTACATTGGTTTCTTTTTTGTTGTTTGAATTTGGGCTTGTGTTTCAAGCATTAGAAAATACAGGGAAAGACAATCTTGTAGCTTATTTCTTCGGTGATAATGTACTCCCCCTTTCCTGTTTATGTAAACCTTTTCACTTTTCCAGAAACAATTTGATTAATCTTGGAAGCTAAATTGGCTTAGATTAACTCAATATTTTAAAGTTAAAATTTGGATATTAAAAAACTATACAAAAAGTACTATAAGTTGCAATTCTTCTCATGTCAACTAAACGACAAAATGCGTTTCGAAATGTTGATCAAAGTTCACATAGTTTGAATCTTGAAAAGCCAAAAGCTTCACATAAACTGGAACGGGGTGAGTAGTAATTTTCGCTTCAATTGGTTGAACCTCATTGTGTCACTTGACATATCATGAAGGATCAATTGTCTTCGCTTTATGAGTATCAAGTGTGTTATCTTTATATATTGCCTTGTGCTGATTATCATCTAAATTTGCCTGATTTTTTTGTACTTTTTCGGGACTTTCATTTGGGAGAGTACTTTCCTTTTGGATGTTTTTATGTACCAACTACCAAGTGCAAGAGAACCCTAAATTCTTCAACTTAATGCATTGTGAAGATGTAATGTTAGCTGTGTCAATGTTATATTTTTCCTCGGCTTTGTCCTGGGGTCAAAGAAAATGTAGATATTCACATTTACAGTCACATCGAATTATGTTCTTAAACTGTGTGGTGATGTTACTGCTGGGCTTTTAAAGATTTCTTGATTTGAAACCATCTCTTTTGGGATAACGTTCATTGACTGTGTAGTTCATCGATAGCTGTAAATTTAGTGGTTGGTTGAATTTGTAATCTGACTGGTTGGATCAACTACATTTTGCAGGGTAGTGGGCACGAAAGAGTTGTATATTTCCCTGTTCAACACCCTCCATCTGGACATCTAGCTGATAAACCACCTGGCCACAGTTCCGATCCCAATACTCTCGTGGAACAATTTGAGTTAAATAAGAGAACAGAAGAGGATGACTTCACAGTCCCCGTCTTTGTTAACTCCAAGCCAGGTCATGCCAATGGGAGTCATAATCTGGATATGGAAAAGCTCTCTCCCTCTGGTCCAGTCTTTTCAGGGCATCCTAATAAAGACTTGGAAAGACTTACGAATTTAATTCTGAGACAACAGCGCGATAGCCAGAATGAGGAGAATCCCAAATGTATTCCAGCTAGTAGAGAGCATAGATCAACCTCGAACTCTCCATCCAAGGGTAAGCTGTCAGAAGGTCTTCTGTACAAATTGATGTAACTTTGCACTTCACATCAAGATGTGAGCCTCCTTGTGATTTTGGCATAATACCTAAGACCAATCTTTTTCAATGACCAGAATGCAGATTTGATCGTCAGGTTGGTTGTACCATCATACCTGAACCTGTTACTGGTGTAAATGATGGCGATTCCTATCCCATGAAAGAATTTGCATCAGAAGAGCAGATAATTACTAATAATCTCATAAATGGTATGGAATCCCAGGAAGACAGGACATGTAAATCATTACAAACAGGAATTGTGGACCAAGGTGACGACTTATCTGAGACTTCCATAGTGGAATCTATGTCTGGAACGGACATCTCTCCTGATGATGTTGTGGGAATAATTGGCCTAAAGCGTTTCTGGAAAGCCAGAAGAGAAATTGTCAAGTAAGTTCTTGTTGCTTTCAGGTTGACATTTAAATTCCTTGTCACATCATGCGAAACTTGAAATATATACTGTTCCATTTGTCAGTTGGGCGGAGAAATTTTATTGACTAGCTTTTCTTTAGACCTGACTTTCATTTTCCTGATGGTTGTACTACCCAGTGCCACTCAGATCATGATATATAGAGAGTGACAAAATGACCCCCCTAATATGTATCCTCATGGTCTTTTCTTGTAAATATAAGGTATGCTCTCTGATATATCTTCTTGTTCTTTAGATAATGTTGTGCGCTTGCAGTTTAAGGCATGTTTTGAGTACAAAGGATCTGTGTATATCAGGCACTTTTTCCTTGGTACTCTTTGCTTAATAGTTATATCTCAGCTGCTATCTTTTTTGTATCATGGCGTGTCATCAATATCTCCAAAGAGTCCAGATGATCTTTTTGTGTGATGGTTTATGTTGCCACTTGATGAATTTTGAGTTACATGTTAGGTATAGATGATCGTGAATGACAATTTTGAACTTTGTGACTTAAATGTTAATTAATAAGGTGTGAGAGCAACTAATGAGAAGTACCATGTTATTAGAAGTTCCCCCAAAGAAAAGTTTTTTTCTCTTCATTTTTGTATATGTTTTTTCTTTATTACTTAATGATTAAAAAAAATTCTCTTTTGTTTCATGATGCTAATAGGCTACTGTGGAGTTCTGAGGCTTTCAAAAATGTTGAATTAGCATTAGTTGTCCTCTCTTTGTTTGCCTGAGTTTGTTTTTAGTAGTTTTAACAATCTATTATCCAACAAAGGGAAGAAAGGAGTTTGTCTTTGCGATCTAGATTTAACTGAGTATTGCTATTGGATCTTTTGGCACATTTGGATGAGGTAACAAGCATTAGAACACTATTTTTAGATAACTTTATATTCTCTTAGAGATGACAGTGTATCCGATTGGTGGAGTATATAAATGCCGAATTAAGGTTGTCTGTGGTATCAAGCTTTTCATGTGTCGTGGCCGAACTAATTCTTGACGGAAACATATGGCATGATCGTAGGAGTTGTGTGGGTAGATCTCTTCGTGCAGAGTCTGATGGTTCCCACAAAGTGGGCATTGTCGTTTACAGCAACCCTTGGACCATGTTAGACTGTGTACTTTGTTCAAGGTGAGCTGGCTGTAGGTGTGTTCGTCGGTCGGTACAGTACGGTATTTAGACATTTTGGTTCGGTATTCGGTTTCGTAAAATGCTATACCAATACCGTACCTAATTAAATTCGGTATGGTTCGGTTTTTCTCCTTTCGGTTTCGGTTTCGGTTTATTCGGTTTGAATACTAACTAGTGCATAGAGTTATAGACGGTAATATTCTTAATTAAAGTACTCAAAAGTACAAAACTAAAAACGTTTGTTGACAAAAGTTTTGTCAAAAACCAGAAAATACCAACCTAGAGAGAGAAAACTTAAAGAAATGTCTTGTTACTTGCTTAGAATTAAATCGTCTATTGATGAACTTAGAGAATAAAGGAAACTAAAATTTTAGGTTTCTTATATTTATGTTATAATTAATAAAATGTGTGTTGTATAATATAATATATATTTCGATATGGTATTGGTATTTCGGTATTTTATTTTAAAATACCAAATACAATACCTAATACCAATTTCTTTTTTTTAAACTTAAACCAAATACCATACCGAATACCAAAATTTTCGGTTTCGGTACGGTAATTCGGTATTTACCAAATTATGCACAGCCCTAGCTGGCTGGCACTGGATCATTCTATCCATTGTCGATTTGATATATTCTGCTGGGACTTCTTTTTCCTCTTTGTTGTTGCTCTTGAGTTGTAAACCATCTTGCTGGGGAAGATAACCAGTTTATGGTGTTGGCATTGGTGTGAGAAGATGTTAGCTCTGGCAACTAGCACGTGTTATTGGGAATCAATCATGTAATGGCTTTGAAGGAGACTATCTGCTCTATTTTTTGGTAAAAGCCTTAATCATCCACATAGAAGTAGGGGAGGCTCACATATCTGAGTCAGGGTGTAGGCTGCACCGGATGGGGTTTTAAGCATTGTGGACATCAGTTCACGCGATATGACATGTTTGGTGGGATTTTAAGTTTGCACTTTGGGATAATAATTACGATACTGGACCTTCTCAAAACTTTTTTTGCATACGTATTGATTGAAAGATTGCCTCTTTGTAGATAAAGATTTTACCATTTGTTGTCTATCGACTGTGCAGAGACTCTTTTGTTCAAGCTTTTTGGTGGAGTTCTGAGTAGTTAAGTGGTTTCAGGATATTCATCGAGTCATTCTGCTTTATTACTACTGTTTCTCTCTATATATTTTGTCTTGCTCTATCTCTTCAAATTGACTTTCTGCTGTACACTTTGTTTTATTTTATGTTCTAGATACCTTTGGCCGCATGCATCTGAAGAGCTAATCTCTCTCAAAATATTATTTTCTCTTTATGTTTTCCTGACGCTCTCCATTGTCCGGGTACAGCCAGCAAAGAGTGTTTGCCATTCAAGTGTTTGAGTTGCATCGACTAATAAAGGTAAAGCAACTCCAAAAGCTGAATCTCTTGTAGCAATTTGGGGGGAGGGTGTGAAATAGAAAATATGATCTATATACTGTTTTTCGATTCATTAATACGCTGCTCATGCATTTTTCCTGTTATTTTAACAGGTCCAGAAGCTCATTGCCGAGTCACCGAACAGTATGCTTGAAGATGCTGCTTATTTAGGCAAACCATTAAAGAGTTCGTCTGGTAAAAGACTGCCGTTGGAGTGTATTATTAGAGAATCTCGAGGTGTTCCGAAGCGCAAGAATGATTCTGAGAAGCCTAACTTCAGGATGGAATGCTCTGCTGAAAACACTGTGGGGAAGGCATCTCTTTCTTCTGTGCAAAACAGTAGCCAGCTCTCTAGCCACAGACCATTTTCAGGAAATCCCCCACCAACGCCTGTGACAAACGATGCTAACACGAGTCCCTGGTGCTTTCAACAACCTCCGGGGCACCAATGGTTGATCCCAGTGATGTCTCCTTCTGAAGGACTTGTATACAAGCCATTTCCTGGACCTGGATTTACGAGTCCTATTAATGGAGGTTGTGCACCTCCAGGGTCGATGGGGAACTTTTTTCCTCCAGCTATTGGAGTTCCTGGTCCTCATCCTCGCTATCAAGGAATGGGAGTTCCCTTTGCACCTCCAACTGGTCACGGCTATTTTCCTCATTATAGCATGCCAGTTATGAATCCACCAATCACATCATCTACTGTTGAAGAATCAAACCAATTTACTTCGCCAGGTTTTCAATGCCAGTTATCTGGAGGGGTTGATAACTTTAACATTCAACATCAGGACTCAAGTAATGTTCCCAGTGAGAAGAATGGAAATGTTCCAGATGTTTTAAGGTTTCAGGCCACCAGAGATAATGAGCTACAAGCCAGCACTGCAAGCAGTCCAAGTGAGAGAGCGGCAGTGAGTAACGCCACACAAGGAAGAAACATGCTTTCTCTTTTCCCCACATCTCCAGCTACGGACAACCCTGATCATTCAGCAAGAGTTATCAAAGTTGTACCTCACAATCCAAGGTCTGCCACAGAATCTGCCGCTCGGATATTTCAGTCTATACAAGAAGAGAGAAAACAACATGACACAGCTTTCACTCGTCTGTAGGTAGCACTTCATTGTGTTGTGAATATGACTATTTACTCATCCAAACAGATGTAGTGGTTTCGGTCAATTTGTTGTAACCTTTCTGATAGTATGTTATAGCTTGATTTAAATTTGGTTACGATGCCACTATGTAGATAAGCATTCATACGAATTTACATTATGTTGTTGCCCGGTGATTGCTTAGTCCAGCTGTTGTATACTGAAGTCAATTTTTGTTGTGTAAGTCGTTATTATCAGTTGTAATTTATCCTCTTGTTATTCTCTAATCTTCATCAAATTGTTTCATTGAATTGTAATTTACCCTTTCATTCATGTCTGTTTAGATTAGTATATGTAATTTTTTAGATATATTCTTCATTCATCTAGTTCTCTCTGCAAATGTGTGTTTCAAGGCACCTTCTTAATTTTCACTTTAGCCTTCAGAATCCATGACATTTATTAAAATTATTATCGCATTAACTTTAGCCTTGAGGTAATTGAGCAAAATCATTTGGACTTACTTCATGATTTTTTAATAATAGCTCGTCATTTCCTCATGCAAAATTAGACATGAAATTAGTTCAGAATAATCTTAAAACTTTTTTTCAAAATATGGCTACTTCAAAAGCAAATTGGTGACATAGAAATAGAGAATTTTTTCTCTATTGTAACCTGATTCGCCGTATGTGATTTCAATATAAACTGAATTTAACATGAGTTTTAAAATTTTGTACTCATTCATCTAATCATAACCAACATTATGTACTACCCTACCCTGGTAATTATATTTTTCTTGTAAATTCTGTTAAAGTTCAAATAAATCTTCTAAATATATCAAGATTTGACAGAATCTTTAAAGTTATGCGTAAAATATTACAAGTATGAAGTAGTAAAATATTAAGACTAAATAAGAGTAACCCGTCATTTTTTGTGAAGTTTTCAATCCACTATTGAGTGAGCATTGAAATTTTAATGCCACGTATTCTAAAATCTAATATGATAATGTTTCTTTGCCCAACCAAAACTTGGTTGTATACTAGTAGTAGAACATACTACAATTAGTAGTAGAACATACGACAATAAAAAAAAGTTAATAAGAAAACTATGGTTAATGTTAACAGTATCAAAAAGGACTTCTAGACCAAGTCACAATGAACTACCAAAAATATTATCATGATAAAAAAAAAAAAATTATTCACAAGTCATAACTGTGTTCGATTACTTTTCATACGTTAAAAATAATGAATAATAATATCATTGCTTACAATTGTCAAAGCTTTTGTATTTTTCACTTCTAAAGTACTAGAAACATTTTTCCTTGAGCACAAAAATTATTAAGAGAGTCACATTCTTTTCTTTTTCAATTCTCTAACTTTAATCAAATCTTAGTTCTTACTTTCTCCCTTTTCTGTGCCACAATGAGACAAATAAATTTTAAAAAAAAACGTAAAAAAAGAAAAGAACAAAAAGAAAACATAGCAATTAAAAGAATGAGGTTAGATTTGGAATTGGGGAAAGAAGAAAAAGTCGATGCATTGTGGATAAGTAGCAGAAGTCGGTGGCGCATGTACAATACCAACATAAAAGTGAGTTTAGCCCCAGAATCGAGCTCACGCACCTCCGACACTACGAGCCTTAACTTTCACCCTTGATCCAAAGCACCTATAGATCTTTTTGCTTACAGGATGCTGACTATTCAAATTTATATATTCTCTACTATTATTTCCTATATAACTACCAGATTCGAAGTTGGGGTTAATTCATACGTAGATTCACCCCTGACGGGAGATAATAAAATATTCTAGTTATTATTAATTTCAAAGTTCAAGTTGTACTATAAAACAGATTAATATGATATATACATGAAAAAGAAAATAAATCATGGTGGAATAAAATCAAACATTATGTATTGTTAGCATCATATGCAACAAAACTAAAAGTACGCAGTATTGAAAGAGAAATTATTTTTCTTCCTTTTCGATGGGTACAATATGAAATTTAAAATCTATCCATAGCTATGTATTATGAACGCTAGAGAAATCATGAATGTATAGAGTAACCACTTAGGAATAATGCAATTATTAAAAAGAGTAGTGGCTGATTATGTGTATCATAGAGAAGAATAGTAAGAGTGAATATTATTGAGAAAAGAATATTAATACTTAGGAATACAAACAATATCTATATTGTTATAAAATAAAGACTATAAAGTAAATAAACCAAAGACAAGTATAGAGAGAGATTGATATATTATTCAATTTCAAACTAATGTATATAATGAACTGAAAACTCCTCTATTTATAAAAGAAAAGAAGCAGCTTCGAGGCTTTTCAGGAAGTAGCTGCGAGGCTTTTCTTGAGTTGCTTGTAAGTTGTCTGCATGAGCTGCTTGCAACCTGTCTGTTTAATAAGAAGCTGCGGCAAATTATTTCATTGAGTTGGCTTTTCAAGAAGTAGCTGCAATGCTTTTCTTGAACTGCTTGTAAGTTGTCTGCATGAGTTATTTGCAACTTGCCTATTTAATAAGAAGCTGTTGTAAATCATTTCATTGAGTTGCTTGCAACCTGCCTGAATCAGCTGCTTGTAGATAAACTTCAATAGAGTACCAAACGGATAATCTTTTTCAGGAAGATTATGTATAGCGGAGTAATAAATGGACATCCATAATATAATTATTTTCATAACACTCCCCCTTGGATGTTCATTAAAAGATATTGTGCCTCGTTAAAATCTTACTAGGAAAAACCCAGTGGGAAAAATTCTAGTGAAGGAAAAATAGTACACATATTTAATAATACGTATTTCTAGTTGTCTTATTAAAAACCTTACAAGAAAAACCCCATGGAAAAAATCTTAGTAAGGAAAAAAGAGTACAACGCGTATTTCACTACCCCTGATGAAAATCTTGTTTCAAATATTTGAGTCTCCGCATTTGTCACGACCCAAAATCCCAGCCTGTCATGATGACGCCTATCTCGATACTAGGCAAGCCGATAATCTCAATAGACCACAGTTTCTTTTAAGTTTGAAAATATAATATTTAAATACAATACAAAATTCCACAAATACAGATATGAACATTTCCCTAAAACCTGGTGTCACTGAGTACATGAGCATCTAATATGAATACAAATCTGGAAAATACGATCTATAATAGTCTAAGACCAAATACAGTAAACAAGGAGATAGGGAAGGAGAGACAAGGTGTGCGAGACACGGAAGCTGCCTCTGAATCTCTGAAAAATCAACTGTGCGAGAGAATTAACACTCGCTATGTCCAAAAGCACCTGGATCTACACACGAAGTGCAAGGTGTAGTATGAGTATAACCAACTCAACAAGTAACAATAATAACTAAGGAACTGAAGATAATGACGAGCTACACAGTTATAGTTCATTCTTCAGTATTTCTAACAAAGAATAGGCATACTTTCCAATCTAGCAGTTTACGTCAAATCAATTTTTTTTACAGTTCATGTTCATGTAATTCGGATATAAAATCTTTCAGATAATTTCACAACAATGACAGATGTCGCGCCCCCGTTTTCTTTCGACGTGTGATAACTCTTTTAAAGGAGGTATTAAAAGAGGAGAGTCGACACCTAACGATTTTTAAGGTGCGTTATGGCACCTATTTACAAATAACTTTGTTTGACTAATCTACGTCACTAAAAATCGGTTAAGGGCTCAAGTTACCTTAAAGATAAGGTGTTAGGCACTCCTCGAGGTCCACAATTATGCGTCCCGACTGAACTTAAGATTATGTGGATTATGATTAAGCTAGCTGATCAAATAAACCAAGGAGTTCAGAAGTCACAGAACTTTATTACAACATGATTAATACAGATCCTAGTGCGAATATAGGGATACGACTAGTTAGATCTAATAACGACATACAAAGAAGAGGGGGTCCTAAGTCTTTTAGCCTAAAAGATCACCCCGTGCAACATAAATAATACTCTGTAACTCCCTCAAGATGGGGTGTTACTCATATTATTCAGTGGGCACAGACTATCATCTCATGCTACCCAATTACTATGTTAAAGTTGTTACCTGAAAGCGTTCTAATTCAATTATAGTCCTATGGGCATGGTTTCTAGTGAACAATGCGATACAATAACAAATGAAATGATCAAAGTCCTATATGCATGATTTCTAGTGATCAGTGCGATACAGTAGCAAATGAAGTAATCCAAATCCTATAGGCATGATTTCTAGTATATATGTTGCAGCAATGCAAATTGAAGGAAAGTTCAACGACATTTATTTTCTATGGGCATGTTTTCTAATAACATGTAGCAACGAGGATAATTGAAGCATTTGAGCTCATGCTTTGCTAATAGGCAAGTAGTGTGAGTGTGTGCTTCTCCTAATGGCATAATTTCTATAGTGTACATAAAGAGTGAACGACACATATAGCAAACACATCATTAAGTCCTATAGGCATGTTATCTACTCATCGCATGTGAATATTAAAATCTACCTCATTCCCTTTTACTAACAACCCCAATTGTTTATACAAAGATTATTACATGCCCAATAATGAGTAAATTAACAAATATTACATAACAGTGATAAGAGGCCCACAGCATGCCCAAATGAAATAAATACCCAGCATTGTCTGGGTCTTCAATAAAGAGCCACATTCGATACACGACTCAGGGATCCATATAGGAGTCCAGAACCAGTTTACTCAATCATGGCACCAAGTGTTGCACCATTTAAATCAGCCAATTCAAGTACACAACACATAACCAGGGGAAGTAGAGTGAATATGAACAGTTTGAGATTGGGGGAGTGACTAAGGACCAAGCCCTAGTGTGTTAGAGTTCGCAAGGGTCTCAATTAGACCCCGAGCAGTGCTCATACTAGGGAGGACAACAATAGAACCTAGGTAGCCTTGGCTTTCAGCCGGCTAAGAATGAAGGATTCAGAATAGCGTAAGTAGCAAGTAAGGAAGGTGGATAGTGATGGAGAGACAGAAGTTAGGTGAGACACTTATACTTAAAACAGACATAGCCAAGTTGAGCATACGAAACAACTAATCAAGCAGATCACAAGACTTTATTCAGTAGAACTTCAACATTTAGCAAAGTAGCACATAACAAACCCATATTGGGGAAATTAAAGGGAGGAACGGGTTTGTAAAACTTGACAAAAGTTAACGCAAACAAGTTGAGACCTAAGAAGTCCAATTTAGGTTAAGTATATATCTTAGCATCAATAAGATAAACATATTAACTCTCATCAGGAAATATGGCTGTATTAAGACATGATAGGGAACACAACTTATGACAAAACCACATGTTGGAAGGGTCAGGGGAGAAATAAGTTTGCAGTCACAGATGCACAATACAAACAAGTTAAAACCTAAGAGATGATGCTAAACACATCTTAGTGTCATGCTAATCAGTATTTAGACATGATGGGGGATGCACATTGTGACAAGCAAAATAATCGCTAAAAGAACAGGATATGAGATGAACTATAGACATGCTGGGGAACATATTGGCACAGAAGCAAGATCATAGAGAATGGCCTTAATAGAAATTGAAACACATTGTACATGCAAGACAAACATTGCAGATATTCAGAGCAATGAGGTAGCAAGTTCATACCAAATAGCACATATAGGGATTCTGGGATTGACACAATAGACTAATTAACTAAGGAAGATCTAAGTTATTCCATAAAATAAAATGGTTCAAACGGGACAGGAAAAACAAGTTGAGGTAACTGTTAAGATTGAAAGCCCATCATTTAAGGGGTATGAGAGCAAGCGAGCATGTTGAGTCACACAATAGCAAAGAAACCAGTCATAGTTAACAGTGAGGGCCTTAACACAGGTTATTACAAATGTGAGACATTCATTACAGAGATGCAGAACAGAGTAGGAAAAACAAACTCATGTCAAACAACAAATATAGACATTCATGTATCAACACATTAAGCTTAAGAGGGTCTAAATTATTTAGGCGAAATATATTCAAATAACCTATCTCATAACTGGTAGCTTTATTTAAAATTAAATGCTAAAGAGGTTCAAGACAAGTGCAAAACTAACAAAGATGCACACATAAATAGCCCAGAACACATTAGATCACGAATTTCAGAGGTAAGAGTATGAAAATCATGAACACAGAAGAACAAAATTGTAAAAGCCAAAAGACTTACCAATTATCAATTGACAAAAACAGACAACAGGAAAGAACTAACTTCATGATACTTTGAATATCAATCAAAGAGCGAGAACCCATAATCTCAGTATATCAGAGTTCCCAAGGGCTTCGAATGAACCCCGAGCAGTGCTCGCACCAAGAAAAGTTGAAAAATTAAAATCTGGTAGCCTTGGCTTTCAGTCGGCCAAGAATCAAGAGTATAGAACAAGAGAATAAGAGAACAATAGAGTAATAATTCTAATTTTTAGTGAAAGTCTAGCGATTCAAGTCTGCCTCAAAGGGGGATGGGGAGGGGTTTATATAGCAGTCAAAAATCGAGCAAGCACATAAGGAAACAGAGTAAATTAAGTAACAAATAAGGGAAGACAACATGCAAATTAATTTGAAATTAATTTAAGAGAGAAATCCGGTAAACTCTAGTTTTTTAGGGAAAGTTTAAATCAGCAGAAATCCAAACGAAATCGGACTCACAGTGTAGTTGCAGACGTGTGTAGACGAAATACGGTCCAGATTCAAGAAATAGGACTCATTCGGACATAATCAGAGAGGTAGTACTTTTCATGTTTAGGCAAGTACCAAGTAACACCATAATCTTGCAAGTAACAACGAGATAACGTGTAAAAGACAAATAAATCACAGAGGAAATCCATGATTTACTCGAATTTGGAGAAGATTGGGGAGGCAACAGTTAGGGTTTGTGAGGAGAAGAGAAGATACGAGAGGATTTGGGGGCGGCGGACGGGTAAAATGAAGTTAGGGTTTGGGGTTGAGGGGTTATAAGGAGAGGTAGGGGATTATTATAGGACGTTGGTCATTTGAGATCAACGGCCAAGATCGAAAGGGGAGTGGGGCGGGTCGTTTAAAACGGGTCGCTACCGGGTTCATTAAAGTGTTGGGATGGTTTGGGCTGTGAGAGGGGAGAGGGTGTGGGCTTAGGATTTGGGCCAAGATTGGTCCGAAAATTAGCCTAGAATTGGGCAAATTTTTAAATAGGAGATTAAAAGGGAAATAATTTAATAAGAAATAATTAAATAAATATATAAAAATTTTATTTATGCAAATTAATACTTTAAAATAATAGTAGGAGATTACAAAAAATATAAAATATTATTTTGACCATGACCAAAATGACAAATGCAAGATATAGGTTATGCCTGCAAGATTGTGCAAATAGCTTAAAATAACATTGTAATTAAAAAGAATATAGTGAAGATATTTGAAATATGTATTATGGATGCAAATAATAATTTTAGGTACTTAAGTCATCCCAATAATAATTTTAAAGGATAATGATTAGATATTTATATAATAAAAATATAGAAAGAAATTAATTTTTGAGCTTTAAAAATTATGAAAAATTATATAAAATGCTTGTAAACTAAGTAATGACACAAAGTGATATTTTGAAAATATATATACTATTTGAAAAAATATGAGGGCTAAATTGGGTACCAACAACTGCCCCTCTTTACCCGGGAATGATGAAAGAGTTGTCGGGTAAAGAACTGATGACCGATTTTGAACGAATGGGGAGATTTAAAAAATGGAGGCCGAACCCTGGCTCCTGAGTTGCCTACATATCCCTGGTATTACGGGAATCAGGCCGTGTGTAGTTCTAGATCCAACAATGAACTGAACCGATGGAGTTGTTATAAGAATAATCGTATGCTTTGGAAAAAGGGCTCTTTTAGGGTAGGACAATATCAGCTGAATTTGTGCGAAATCATGAATGTGAATCTTGAAATGTTATGGATGTATCTCAAAACGAGCATCTGAACGGTTATCAAGTAAAAATGGGTAACTGATGGTGGTTGGTTGCGTCTGAAAAAATTGTAGGATGTGAACGTTGAACGGAAATCGGAGTGAAGATTTCTCCCATTAGGAGAACGATTACTTCCTGGATTACCTGCAAAACTTAAACGCACGCAAGTATATATGGATTATTGCGAGAAGTTAGACATGATGCAAATTCCCTTTGCACC
>AWOL01S0014239.1:214671-243660 GCA_000715115.1 Nicotiana otophora
ATAAATTCTATTTATGCAAATTAATACTTTAAAATAATAGTGGGAGATTACAAAAATATAAAATATTATTTTGACCCTGACCAAAATGACAAATGCAAAATATAGGTTATGCCTGCAAGATTGTGCAAATAGCTTAAAATACCACTGTAATTACAAAATAAAGTGAAAATATTTGAAATATGTATTATGGATGAAAATAATAATTTTAGGTACTTAAGTCATCCCAAAATAATTTTGAAGGATAATTATTAGATATTTATATAATAGAAATGTAGAAAGAAATTAATTTTTGAGCTTTAAAAATTATGGAAAATTATAGAAAATGCTTGTAAACTAAGTAATGACACAAAGTGATATTTTGAAAATATATATACTATTTGAGAAAATATGAGGACAAAATTGGGTATCAATAACAGATAGCAACTAAGTGCAATAACAATGCAAAGCAAGTATAACCTCTCAGGGCATGAGTCACTCCACTCGACACAACAACTCAACCACTCGGCTTTTAGCCCTCAGCACTCACACTCAATGGGTATCCGCGCTCACTGGGGGTGTACAGACTCCGGAGGGGCTCCTACAGCCCAAGCGCCATAATCCGTACGGACAACTCACGTGTTATAATATCCTGCACGGACAACTCACGTGCCATAATATCCTTACCTCATCGACAGGCCCTCGGCCTTACTCAGTCCCCAACCTCTCTAGTCTCTCGGGCTCTTAAAAAATCACAAAGATCAGCCCAAACAAAGATAACAAAGCAAATCAACAAATATCAAGAAAGACTGAGGTATGATACACAAGTAAAATCATGACTGAGTACAAGACATCAATTAGCAAATAATTCAATAAGTACGCGACCTCTTTGAGTCCGAATAAAACTATTACATAGCCTAAGCATGATTCCTAACATGGTTTACAGTCAAATTTCTTCAACACATAGAGAGCATATAGCTAACAACAAGTTATTCAACTTTACAGTTCTACGGGACGGACCAAGTCACAATCCCCTCGGTGCACGCCTACACGCCCGTCACCTAGCATGTGCGTCACCTCCAATATAATCACACGACATAAAATTTTCGGGGTTTCATACCCTCAGGATCAGATTTAAAACCGTTACTTACCTCAAAGCGTGAAATTCTTTACTCTGCTATACCTTTGCCTCGCAAATCGGCCTCTGAATGCCTCAAATCTAGTCACAAATAATTCGTTTCAGTCAATAAAATTTATAGGAATTAATTCCATAAAAAATGCTAATTTTCCATAAAAATCCGAAATTTAACTTAAAAATCGTTTGTGGGGCCCACGTCTCGGAACTCGACAAAAGTTACAAAATCCGAAAGCCTATTCAATCAAGACTCTACCCATACTAATTTTACCAAAATCCGACTTCAACTCGACCCTCAAATCTTCAATTTAAACCAAGAGGGTTTTCTAATCTCTCCAACTTAATTCACCCATTAATGTAAAACAAAAATAACCACGGATTCGGGTAATTTGACTAACTTAGTCGAGCCCTCAAAACATGTCAAACAACAACAAAATCACGAATCACCCTCCAATCCAAACTTAATGAACTTTGAAATTTCCAAATTCTACAAACGATGTCGAAACCTATCAAATCATGTCTGATTGACCTAAAAGTTTGCACACAAGTCATATTCAACATTACTAACCTACTCTAACTTCCGGAATCGAAATCCGACCCCGATACCAAAAAGTCAACTTCCGGTCAAAATCTTCAAAAATTCGACTTTCGTCATTTCAAGCCTAAATCAGCTACAAACCTCAAATGCACAGTCCGGACATGATCCTAAGTCCAAAATCACCCAACGGAGCTAACAGAACCAACAGAACTCCATTCCGGAGTCGTCTTCATACTGTTCCGACTACGATCAAAATCTTAAGACTTAAACTTCTGTTTTAGGGACTAAGTGTCCCAAAACACTCTGAAACCAAACACAAGATCTCACGGCAAGTCACATAAGCAGAAACAGATACGGGGGAAGCAGTAAATAGGGGATCGGGTCTAATACACTCAAAACGACCGGTTGAGTCATTATATAGACTTAATCAAATGAGTCATATAGATTATGACTAGGGGTGTTTAAAACCAAACCGAAACCGAAAACCGAACCGAAACCGAAGCTTAATGGCTTATTGGTATCGGGTTAACGGTTTAACGGACGGGGAATGGATTGAAATATTTTTATTAACGGCTTATCGGTTTGGGGGCGGATTATTCAATTTTGTTAACGGATAATCCGTTAACCCGTTAAGAATATATATATAAAATTTACATATATATATATATATATATATATTAAATATCAAAAACCCTTCCACTTCTTCCAGTACTCCATCTCTAAGTTCTAACGCCTAATTCCTAAATAATCAGAACCCTTACGTACTATGAATTAGAAGATCCCAGGCTTGGCTTAGCTTAGCTTATTCTCCCACCCTACAACAAGATTGTTTAAGATGGTGTCTATGGTTCACCTCTGTTTTTGTTTTTTTAAAACTAATGCATGTTGTCTATGTTTAATAGAAGAACAACACTGTTGTGCCACAACTTTTTTCACTCTACAACACATGACACACTACATCATTCTTATGTAGGCGTTAACAGACATGTATGTTTGAATTAGGCCGATAAACCGCCCAATAACCGCCCGATAAGAGCTAAACCGTTACCAATCCGCCCGATATCTTATCGGGTGGCTAGCGGATTAATACATTTAAAAGCCGATAACCGTTAAGCCAAACCGTTAAGAGTAATTAACCGCCCAATCCGCCCGATAAGCAGCCCTAATTATGACTTGTATTTAGATGACATGACATCTTCAGGCGTGTACATGCCCGATCCTCATAATCTTTTACAATATTGTAAACTATATTGTATCAAATATATCGTCGACGATCATTTTGTATCGGTTCTTAAGCGACATAACTTGTTGAGATCTCATCACTTTTTTTATTTTCAAGTACCTGAACTTCTTCTGGAGTTTCATGAAATGTTATGTCGTGGGCTCTTCTAGAGCTCATTTCCTCCTCATTATGATCATTTGATCATTTGCTCCTATAATTTTTCAAGGATTGTTACCTTTGGAACCAATCGGTTTACTACGCTTCATGCGTATAGTAACGTTTTATCCTTCAAGGAATTTAATTTTAATAGGAGCATTTGCAGCTAAAATATGATATTTAATTTTGGATCACAAAATGATAATTCGATTCATATAGCATATTTTCCAGCTGTTTATTCCATCCCCCAAATGTTAGAAAAACTAACATATATCCCCAATCTTATTTGAAAAACCTATCTTTGTACAATGTGGTAGAGAAATTAATCATATATCACATATCAAAAGTTATTAGATAGTAAAAATACTTGATTTCTGATCCTAAACTAATTGTGAGGGGAAGACTTATTATATATTGTTGGTCTGATGCATACAAGTATTGTTTTATGTAATTTAGAAAATCTTAGACCAACACGGGAAGCTTTGTTCTCATAAGAAATGATTTAGCCATTAACAGAAGATATTCAATGCTAAACCAGCTTGACTATACCAGCATTATCAAGATGAATTGTCTTGATTACATATTCTAGAAATTATTCTTTTAATTGAGAAAAGCAATTTCAAATGCCAAAGGTTGACAATAAACACACATGTAACAATCTCATATATGCATCTATAAGTGGTTCACATGATAGGTGAATGGGCCCATACTAACCTTTTATATATTCCAGAATTCAGGGGTCTTAGTCCCAACTTTAGCAGGTATAATCAATTTATTATGATAACAAGCAACACAAGAGAATTTTTGAAAAATTTTCTAGTTCTTCAATTTATGTTTATCATAATTCTCAATTAGCTCATCATATTTAAACCAGATGGCAAATGTAAACTTCAAGTTTATCATGACATGTGCTATCTTTTAGTAAACTTCTCGTTTACTATGACATAAATTTTTGCATTAATAAACTTCTGATTTACTGTGGCTACTTTTGTATCAGCAAATTTTTGTTTTTTTGTAACTATTTTTGCCACAGTAAAACTTCTCATTTACTGTAACTGCTTTTGCATTAGTAAACTTTTGGTTTACTTTGATACATGATGTAGTACAAATTGAATAATAAGGTGGGTAACTTCTCACATACATATTATTTTACCCCCTATAATTGTGGAAACATGAAGATTTTCAATCTTCAAGTCATTTGTGGTCTAACGACCCGGCCGGTCGTTTTGAGTATTATAACCCAGTTCTCCCATTTACTGCATAATTTATGCGTTACAGTTATTTTATGACTTATCGGGGTAGGTTGTTCGGGTCCGGAAGGAATTCGGAGTGAAATGAGACACTTAGTCTCATAATTAAAAATTTAAGTTAGAAAAGTTGACCGGATATGCACCTATGTGTAAAAGATCTCAGATTTGAATTCTGATAATTCCAACAGCTCCGTATGGTGATTTTAGACTTAGGAGCGTGTCCGAAAAATTATTTGGGTGTCCGTAGTAGAATTAGGCATGAAATGCCGAAAGTTAAATTTTTGGGAAGTTTGACCAGGGGGTTGACTTTTTGATATCGAGGTCGGAATCCGATTCTGAAAATTAAAATGCCTATTTTATGTCATTTATGACTTGTGTGCCAAATTTGAGGTCAATCGGACGTGATTTGATAGGTTCCGGAGTCGTTTGTAAAAATCAGAAATTTTACAGTTCATTAGACTTGAATTGGGGTGTAATTCATGGTTTTAGCATTGTTTGAGGTGATTTGAAGGTTCGACTAAGTTCGTATAATGTTTTAGGACCAGTATATTTGTTTGAGGTCCCGAGGGCCTCGGGTGAGTTTTGGATGGTTAACAGATTAAAAATTGAACTATAATAGCTGTTGCAATTTCCTTATACTAGAAATTCCTTCTGCCAGAAACCGAGCCCAGAATTGAGTCCAGAATCGATCCTAAAAATCGAGCCCAGAGTCAAGCCACGATCGAGCCTAGGGTCGAGTACCACGATTGAAGCCACGATCGAGCCAAGGGTCGAGGGCCACGATCGAAGGCAGGGTCGAGGACCAGAATCGAGGCCTTGGATCGAGGGCCAGGATCAAGGGTCAAAATCGAGGCCCTGGATCGAAACCCAGGATCGAGGACCACGATCGAAGGCCAAGATCGAGGCAGGACCGAGGCGGTCTGGGAAGAATTATAAAGCAGGGACTTCGTCCCATTCGCCATTTTTGACAAATTGGAGCTTGGGGAAAGGTGATTTTTGATAGATTTTCAAGGAAAACCTGAGGTAAGTCCCTTGTGATCATTTCTAATCCATAATATTGAATTATCATCGAATAATCCGACAAGATTACATGATTTTGAGGTGTAAATCGGAGATTTGAGCTTAGAAATTTGAAAATAAAATTTGTAGATTTGAGGGTCGAGTTGAGGTCGAATTTTGATAAAATTGGTATGGGTAGACTCGTGGTTTAATGAGCTTTCAAAATTTGTAACTTTTGTTGGGTTACGAGATGTGGGCCCCACGGGCATTTTTGAGCTAAAATTCGCATTTTTATGGAAAAATATATTTTCTTATGGAATTAATTCCAATAAATTTTATTGACTAAAATGAATTATTTGTGGCTAGATTCGAGGAGTTTGGAGGCCAATTCACGAGGCAAGGGCTTAGCGGAATAAGAATTTCACGGTTTGAGGTAAGTAACAATTTTAAATCTGGTCCTGAGGGTATGAAACCCCGAAATTTGGTATCATGTGATTACTTTGGAGGTGACGCACATGCTAGGTGACTGGCGTGTGAGCGTGCACCGAGGGGATTGTGACTTGGTCCGTCCCGTAGAAATTTGACTATAAGTCATGCTAGAAATCATATTTAGGCTATATGTTGGTATTGTTGGGACCCACAGATGTCGTATACATGTTGAATTATCTGTTTAAATTGTTGTTTTGTACTCAGTCACAACTTATTTAATTATTTTATTTCAGTCTCTATTTGTTCATTATTGATGTATCGTATCATTGTTGTTTGGGCTGATTTTATGATTGTTGAGAGCCCGATAGACTGGAGAGGTTTATGACTGAGTGAGGCCGATGGCATGATTGTGAGGTATTATACTATAGCACGTGAGTTGTCCGTGCAGCACGTGAGTTGTCCGTGCAGATCTTTATATTATACTATAGCACGTGAGTTGGTCGTGTAGCACGTGAGTTGGCCGTGCAGATCCAGATATTTATATTATAGCACGTGAGTTATCCGCGCAACACGTGAGTTGTCCGTGCAGATTATAGCACTTGGGCTGTAGAAGCATTTCCGGAGTCTGTACACCCAGTGAGCGCGGGTACCCATTGAGTGTGAGTGATGAGGGCTGGGAGCCTAGGGAGTGATTGTTGTCCTGAGAGGTTGTACTTGTTTTTCATTTGTTGATGCACTTAATTGTTATCTGTTATTGTTGTTAAATTCCTGAAAAATTTTATATCCGGATTACATGAACTTGAACTGTATAAAATTGATTTGACTTAAACTGCTGGATTTGAGAGCATGTCTATTTTTTGCTGGAATTACTGAAAATGAATTATAACTGTGTAGCTCGTCAGTATCTTCAGTTCTTTATTTATTATTATTACTTGCTGAGTTGGTTGTACTTATACTATACCTTGCACTTCGTGTGCAAACGGAGGTGCTCCCGGACATAGTGGGTGTTGATTCTCTCGCACAATTAACTTTTTCGGAGATTCAGAGGTAGCTGTCGTGTTTCGCAGACCTTGTCTCTCTTTCCTTATCTCCTTGTTTACTGTATTTTTTCGCAGACTATTTTAGACCATATTTTTCCAGACTTATATTCAGATTATATGCTCATGTACTCAGTGACACCAGGTTTGGGAGTATTTATATTTGTACTTGTAAGATTTCTTCCGCTAAATTAAATCATTATGTTTTCAATTTAAAAGAGATGTGGTTTATTGAGATTATCGGCTTGCCTAGTATTGAGACAGGCGCCATCACAACAGGTGAGATTTTGGGTGGTGACAAGTTGGTATCAGAGCTTAGGTTACATAGGTCTCACGAGTCATGAGCAGGTTTAGTAGAGTCTTGAGGATCGGTACGGAGACGTCTGTACTTATCTTCGAGAGGATGCAGAACCCTTAGGAAAATTTCACTTTCTTGTATTCTATCTTGCGAATTTGTTGATTCCGGAAACTAAATTTTTGTTATTCTATTCTCTCACAGATGGTGAGGACACGTACTATCGGATCAGACAGTCAGCCACCAGTTAGGGTAGCGAGAGGCCGGGGCCGTGGTAGAGGTCGGGGTCGAGGTAAAGGTTGAGGTGTAGCTCGTACCACAGTTGGACCAGTACCTGTAGTACCGCCAGTTGCTCCAGCTCAGGAGGAGATTCCAGATATAGCTGAGCCGATAGGGTCAGCTCAGGCACCAGTTGTGTCCATTGAGATTCCAGGCCTTCTAGAGACTTTGGTCCAGATATTGGCACCTTGCGCTGGTCTGGCTCAGGTGGTTTCGGCTCAGGCCGCACCTGCCACTTCTCAGGACGGGGGAGGTACTCATACCCCTATTGCCCGTACTCCAGACCAGGTAGTACAGGGACTTTAGATACCGGGGGCACTACCAGCCCAACCGGTTGCAGTTGTTCAGGTCCCGGTAGTTCCTGTTATGGCATATGATGAGTAGAGGAGACTTGAGAGATTTGAGAGGCTTCGACCTCCACCATTTAGCGGTACTGAGTCAGAGGATGCTCAGGGTTTTCTGGATAGGTGTCAATGGATGCTTCGGACAGCGAGTATTCTGGAGACTAGTGGGGTCTTATTCACTACTTTTCAGTTTTCTGGGGTTGCACTCAGATGGTGGGAGACTTGCGAGAGGCGTAGGCCTGTTGGCGCAACACTCCTTAATAGGCAGCAGTTCTCCATGGTCTTTTTGGAGAAGTTCGTGCCTCAGTCCCATAGAGAGGAGTTGCGCAGACAGTTTGAGTAGCTTCGCCAGGGTGATATGTCTGTGACACAGTACGAGATGAGATTTTCTGAGTTGACTCATCACGCAGTCTGGTTAGTTCCCACTGATAGGGAGAGGATTAGGATGTTCACTGACAGCCTCACATATCAGCTGCGGTTACTTATGACTAGGGAGGGGGTATCTGGTGCTACTTTTGATGAGGTAGTGGACATTGCTCGTCAGATAGAGATGGTTTGTAGCCAGGAACATGGAGAGAGAGAGGGGGGGGATAAAAGGCCTCGTGGTTCAGTTTTACCGCGGTAGGGGTCGTTCTTACAGACACGCTCAGACGGGTCGTCCAGCTCATCATGGCGCATCAGCCAGCCACTGTTCTTACAGTTCTCACTCAGGCCAGTCTTCATTCAGTGCACTACCAGCGCAGAGTTCTCATCATGCCTCGTCTGCTCAGGCTTCTGTAGGTTATTTCTCGGGTTATCAGGAGCAGCAGTTCCGTCAGATGATGGGTTATTTTGAGTGCGGAGAATATGGTCATTTCAAGAGAGAGTGTCCTAGGCTGTTGAGTGGGGCTCCACAGCAGAGTCCTCGACTGACAGCACCAACATCAGCAGTTCCACCACCCACCCAGCCAGCACGGGGTGGGGGTCAGGCAGCTAGGGGTCACCCAAGAGGGGGAGGCCGATCAGGTGGCGGGCAGACTCAATTCTATGCTTTTCCGGCCAGGCCAGATGTTGTTGCCTCGGATGCGGTGATCACATGTATTGTTTCAGTGTGCCACAAAGAGGCTTCTATATTATTTGACCCTGGTTCCATTTACTCATATGTATCATCGTATTTTGCTCATTTTCTGGATATGCCTTGTGAGTCCTTAGTTTCACTTGTTTGTGTATCTACACCGGTGGGCGATATTATTACTGTGGATCGTGTGTATCGATCGTGTGTGGTAACTATTGGGGAACTAGAGACTAGAGTTTATCTCTTATTACTCGGTATGGTTAATTTTGATGTAATCTTGGGTATGAATTGGTTGTCTCCATGTCATGCTATTTTGGATTGTCACGCAAAAATAGTGACGTTGATGATGCCGGGGTTGCCAAAGGTTGAATGGAGGGGTTGTCTAAATCTTGTTCCTAGCAGGATAATTTCTTATTTGAAGGCCCAACGTATGGTTGGAAAGGGATGTTTGTCATATTTGGCCTTTGTGAGATATATTGATGCAGATACTCCTATTGTTGATTTAGTACCAGTCGTTCGAAACTTTCCGTATGTATTTCCTGCAGACCTGGCGGGTATGCCACCCGACATGGATATTGATTTCGGTATTAACTTGGTGCAGGGCACTCAGCCCATTTCTATTCCTTCGTATCGTATGGCGCCAATTGAGTTAAAAGAATTGAAAGAGCAACTTCAGGAACTCCTTGAAAAATGATTTATTAGGCCTAGTGTGTCACCTTGGGGTGCACCGGTTCTATTTGTGAAAAAGAAAGATGTTATTATGCGGATGTGCATTGATTATAGGCAGTTGAACAAAGTTACAATTAAGAATAAATATCCCTTGCCGCGTATTGATGACTTATTTGACCAGTTTTAGGGAGAGGGGGTGTTCTCCAAAATTGATTTGAGATCAGGGTATCACCAGTTGAAAATTTGGGATTTGAATATTCTAAAGACGGCATTCAGAACTCGTTATGGCCACTATAAATTTTTTGTGATGTCTTTTGGGCTAACCAATGCCCCAGCAACATTTATGCATTTGATGAATAGTGTATTCCAGTCATATCTTGATTTATTTGTAGTGGTATTTATTGATGATATTCTGGCGTACTCACGTAGCCAGGAGGAGCATGCACAACACTTGGGTATTGTATTACAGAGGCTGAGAGAGGAGAAACTTTATGCCAAATTCTCTAAGTGTGAGTTCTGGCTTAGTTTGGTGGCATTCTTGGGACATATAGTGTCCAGTGAAGGAACTAAGTTAGATCCGAAGAAAATAGAGGCAGTTCAGAATTGGCCTAGATCATCTTCAGTTACTGAGATTCGGAGTTTTCTCGGCTTGGCCGGTTATTATCGTCTCTTCGTGGAGGGTTTCTCGTCTATTGCATCGTCTATGACTAAATTGACACAGAAAGGTGCTCCGTTCAGGTAGTCGGATGAATGTGAAGAGAGCTTTCAGAAGCTCAAGACAACTTTGACTACAACTCCAGCATTAGTGTTGCCTACAGGTTCAGAGTCTTAAACTGTGTATTGTGACCTGTCGCATATTGGTCTCGACGCAGTGCTTATGCAAGACGATAGGGTAATTGCCTATGCGTCCAGACAGTTAAAGGTACATGAGAAGAATTATCCAGTCCACGATCATGAGTTTGCAGCCATTGTTCATGCCTTGAAAATTAAGCTGCATTACTTGTACGGTGTCCAGTGAGGTATATACGATCATCGGAGTCTACAACATTTATTTAAATAGAAGGATCTTAATTTGTGGCAGCAGAGGTGGTTAGAGTTGCTTAAGGATTATGACATCACCATTCTCTATCATCCCGAAAAGGCCAATGTGGTGGTCGATGCCTTGAGTCGTAAGGCGAAGAGTTTGGGCAGCTTAGCATACTTACCGGTAGCAGAGAGACCTTTAGCCTTGGACGTGCAGGCCTTGGCCAACCAGTTTATTAGATTGAATGTTTCCGAGCCGAATCGAGTTTTGGATTGTGTGGTTTCTCGGTCTTCTTTATATGATCGCATCAGAGAGCGCCAGTATGATGATCCACATTTGTTTGTCCTTAAGGACACAGTTCAGTACGGTGATGCCAAGGAAGTCACTATTGGAGATGACGGTGTATTACAGATGCAGGGCAAGCTATGTGTGCCTAATTTAGATGGTTTGCGTGAGTTGATTCTCCAGGAAGCTCACAGTTCACGGTACTCTATTCATCCAGGTGCCGCGGAGATGTATCAGGATTTGAGGCAGCACTATTGGTGGAGGCGAATGAAGAAAGATATAGTTGGGTTTGTAGCTCGGTGCCTAAATTGTCAACATGTAAAGTATGAACATCAGAGGCCGGGAGGATTGCTTCAGAGACTTGAAATTCCGGAGTGAAAATGGGAGCGTATTACCATGGATTTCGTAGTTGGGCTTCCACGTACTTTGAGAAAGTTTGATGTTGTTTGGTGATAGTAGATCGGTTGACCAAATCTGCGCATTTTAATCCAGTTGGTATTAATTATTCTTCGAAGCGGTTAGCTGGGATTTATATTCGCGAGATTGTTTGCCTACACGGTGTGCCAATGTCCATCATTTCAGATCGGGGCACACAGTTTACATCACAGTTTTGGAGAGCAGTGCAGCGAGAATTGGGCACACAGGTTCAGTTGAGTACAACATTTCACCCTCAGACGGACGGACAGTCCGAGCGCACTATTCAGATATTGGAGGATATGCTACACGCTTGTTTCATTGATTTTGGGGGTTCTTGGGATCAATTTCTGCCACTCACAGAGTTTGCCTACAATAACAGCTATCAATCGAGTATTCAGATGGCTCTGTATGAGGCTTTGTATGGGAGACAGTGCCGGTCCCCGGTGGGTTGGTTTGAGCCGGGTGAGGCTAGGCTATTGGGTACTGACTTGGTTCAGGATGCTTTAGAGAAGGTCAAAGTGATTCAGGAACGGCTTCGCACAACACAGTCTAGACAAAAGAGTTATGCCGATAGGAAGGTTCGTGATGTCGTTTACATGGTTGGAGAGAAGGTTCTACTCAAGATTTCACCCATGAAGAGTGTGTTGAGGTTCGGGAAGAAGGGCAAGTTGAGCCCTCGGTATATTGGGTCTTTTGAGATACTTAAAAAGATTGGAGAGGTGGCTTATGAACTTGTTTTGCCACCTAGTCTCTGAGGTGTTCATCTAGTGCTCCATGTATCCATGCTCCAAAAATATGTCGGGGATCCATCTCATATTCTGGATTTCAGTACAGTGCAGTTGGACGGTGATTTGACTTATGATGTGGAGTCGGTGGCTATTTTAGACCGACAGGTTAGAAAGCTGAGGTCAAAGAGCATACTTATGCGTTACATTTGAGCAGGAGATGCGGAGCAAATAACCATACTTATTTGAGACTCCAGGTATTTTTCTAAATCCGTTCGAGGACGGACGTTTGTTTAAGAGGGGGAGAATGTAATGACTCAGCCAGTTGTTTTGAGTATTATAACCATGTTCCCCCATTTACTGCTTAATTTATGCGTTACATTTATTTTATGACTTGCCGGGGTAGGTGGTTCGGGTCCGGAAGAAATTCGCAGTGAAATGAGACACTTAGTCTTATAATTAAAAATTTAAGTTAGAAAAGTTGACCGAATGTGGACCTATGTGTAAAAGACCTCGGATTTGAATTCTGATAATTCCAACAGCTCCATATGGTGATTTTGGAGTTGGGAGCGTGTCCGAAAAATTATTTGAGAGTCCGTAGTGGAATTAGGCTTGAAATGCCGAAAGTTGATGTTTTTGGAAGTTTGACCCGGGGGTTGAATTTTTTCTATTGGGGCCAAAATCCGATTTTGAAAATTGGAATGTCTCCGTTATGTTATTTATGACTTGTGTGCAAAATTTGAGGTCAATCGGACGTTATTTGATAGGTTCCGGAGTCGTTTGTAGAAATTAGAAATTTCAAAGTTCATTAGGCTTGAATTGGGGTGTAATTCGTGGTTTTAGCATTGTTTGAGGTGATTTGAAGGTTCGACTAAGTTCGTATGATATTTTAGGACTTGTTGGTATATTTGGTTGAGGTACCGAGGACCTCGGGTGAGTTTCGGATGGTTAACGGATCAAAAATTGAACTACAACAGTTGCTGTTAGTTCCTTCTGGTGGAAATTCCTTCTGCCAGAAATCGAGCCCAGAATCGAGCCTAAAAATTGAACCTACAGTTAAGCCACAATCGAACCCAGGGTTGAGGGCCACGATCGAAGGCAAGGTCGAGGACCAGGATCGAAGCTACGATCGAGCCAAGGGTCGAGGGCCACGATCGAGCCAAGGGTCGAGGGCCACGATCGAGCCAAGGGTCGAGGGCCACGATCGAAGACACTGGATCGAGGCCCGGGATCGAGGGTCAGAATTGAGGCCCTGGATCGAGACCCAGGATCGAGGACCACGATCGAAGGCTAATATCGAGGCAGGACCGAGGCGGTCTGGGTAGAATTATAAAGCAGGGACTTCATCCCATTCGCCATTTTTGACAAATTGGAGCTTGGGGAGAGACGATTTTTGATAGATTTTCAAGGAAAACTTTAGGTAAGTCCCTTTTGATCATTTCTACTCCATAATATTGAATTATCATCGAATAATCCGATAAGATTACATGATTTTGAGGTGTAAATCGGAGATTTGAACTTAGAAATTTGGAAATAAGATTTGTAGATTTGAGGGTCGAGTTGAGGTCGGATTTTGAAAATATTGGTATGGGTAGACTCGTGATTGAATGGGCTTTCGAAATTTATAATTTTTGTCGGGTTCCGAGATATGGGCCTCACAGGCGATTTTTGAGCTAAAATTCAGATTTTTATGAAAAAATTATATTTTCTTATGGAAGTAATTCCAATAAATTTTATTGACTGAAACGAATTATTTGTGGCTAGATTCGAGGCGTTTGGAGGACAATTCACGAGGCAAGGGCTTAGCGGAATAAGAATTTTACGGTTTGAGGTAAGTAAGAATTTTAAATCTGGTCCTGAGTTGGTATCGTGTGATTACTTTGGAGGTGACGCACATGCTAGGTGACGGGCGTATGGGCGTGAACCGAGGGGATTGTGACTTGGTCTGTCCCGTGCATTTTTGACTATAAGTCATGATAGAAACCATGCTTAGGCTATATATTGGTATTGTTGGGACCCACAGAGGTCGTATACATGTTGAATTATATGCTTAAATTGTTGTTTTGTACTCAGTCACAGCTTGCTTGATTATTTTATCTCAGTCTCTATTTGTTCATTATTGATGTATCATATTATTATTGTTTGGGCTGATTTTATGACTGTTGAGAGCCTGAGAGACTGGAAAGGTTTATGACTGAGTGAGGTTGAGGGGTTGATTGTGAGATATTATACTATATCACGTGAGTTGTCCGTGCGGATCCTTATAGTATACTATAGCACGTGAGTTAGCCGTGCAGATCCAGATATTTATATTATAGCACGTGAGTTGTCCGTGCAGATTATAGCGCTTGGGTTGTAGGATCCCCTCCGGAGTCCGTACATCCCTAGTGAGTACGGGTACCCATTGAGCGTGAGTGTTGAGGGCTGAGAGCCAAGTGAGTATTGAGGGTTGGGAGCCCAAGGAGTGATTGTTGTCCTGAGAGGCTGTACTTGTTTTTCATTTGTTGATGCACTTAGTTGCTATCTGTTATTGTTATGAAATTTCTGAAGAATTCTATATCCGGATTACATGAACTTGAACTATATAAATTTGATTTGACTTAAACTGTTGGATTTGAGAACATGTCTATTCTTTGCTGAAATTACTGAAAATGAACTATAGCTGTGTAGCTCGTCACTATCTTCAGTTCTTTATTTATTACTGTTACTTGCTGAGTTGGTTGTACTCATACTATACCCTGCACTTCGTGTGTAGATCCAGGTGCTCCCGGACATAGCGGGTGTTGATTCTCTCGCACAATTGACTTTTTCGGAGATTCAGAGGTAGTTGCCGTGTTTCGCAGACCTTGTCTCTCTTTCCCTATCTCCTTGTTTACTGTATTTGGTCTTAGACTATTTTAGACCGTATTTTTCCAGACTTGTATTCAGATTAGATGCTCATGTACTCAGTGACACCAGATTTTGGGAGTATTTATATTTGTACTTGTGAGATTTCTTCCGCTGAATTAAATTATTATGTTTTCAATTTAAAAGAAATTTGGTTTATTGATGTTGTCGGCTTGCCTAGTATTGAGATAGGCACTATCATGACAGGTGAGATTTTGGGTCGTGACAATATGATGGCCATTTGTATTAGTAAACTTCAGGTTTACTACAACATATGTTTTGATCATAATCATATATTATGAATTACATATTTGTATATAAACTCTTCGAGAGCCTTCATTTATTATCCACAATCTAATATTTATCGGACACTACTGGTGTCATGTGTCTTCTAGACAAACAGTTAACTCTTCAGGAGCTTTTGATAAATTTTGTACTACCAAATATTGCTCAGACACTTCTGGTGTGATGAGAGAAAATCATAATCAAATGAACGATATAAAGACAATTCTAAATTTATAAATGGCGAAAATTAAGAATTTTAATATTTTTACCACTACATAATAGTTTCCTACTTTATAAGAAAATTTTAATTATTTACCACTTCAGGAAAAATTTGAAATATGAAATATTGAGAATATATTCTCTCAATCGTATTACCTCTTCTAGAGGTGAATCGTAATATATTTACATCAACATCACGTTCATATTTAATATTGTCACATTTACTTCAGGAAGTGAATGAATATTATCAAAAGTTCTCTTCATTCAGGAGATAGAACATAATTATCTGAACGTGCATAATCACATCAAATCGTGATGCTTCGAACCACTTTTAAGATATTTGATACTCCAGAAGCAAATCGAGGTATGTATATAATATAGAGAATTTTCTCTAACTTATCTTCATTGTAACCATAGCAAGCCTAAATTATCACTGTTGGTGGTCATATGCATATAACACTTCTGGTGGTTATCAAAATTTAGTTACGATGAGATATATGAAACATAGCTACTTCTGGTGGTCGTACTCTGCTGGAGTTCAAGTGAACCATGAAGTTAAGTCATAACGAGACTTAGGAATATTACCACTGTTGGTAATTATATATTTCTCATAAACTCTACTGGAGTTTAGATGGATCTGGCATTGTTATTCACCTTTTAATCCTTCACTAAACGATCAAGGAGGAAAATAAGTACAAAAATAGCAATTGTATAAGTATACATAGTCCCCAACTGTTTACCACATAAACTACTGGTATAGTCTCGCGACCATATAATAGCTCAAGTAAAATCAAAATTTCTTTCCAATTTTGCGAGACCGCAGCCAAGTAAAATGACATCTGCATCATTAGTTGGCTAGAAATACGTGATGAACATGCATGATAAATATATATTTAGAAAAAGAAACTTCGTACCTTGGAGTATTTGCTCGAGATGACAGAGTCTCGTGCTGATAACGTGTTATAAAATAAAGACTATAAAGTAAATAAACCGAAGACAAATATAGAGAGAGATTGATATATTATTCAACTTCAAACTGATGTACATAATGAACTGAAAATTCCTCTATTTATAGAAGGAAGGAAGCAGTTGCGGGATTTTCTTGAGCTGCTTGTAAGCTGTCAGCATGAGCTATTTGCAACCTGCCTGTTTAATAAGAAGTTGTTGCAAATCATTTCATTGAGTTGCTTGCAACCTGCCTGCCTACATAAGCTGCTTGTAGATAAACTTCAATAGAGTACCAAACAGATAATCTTCTTCAAGAAGATTATCTATAGCGGAATAATAAATAAAAATCTATAATATAATTATTTTTTATAACACATACCAATATTTTCATGATATTAAACCCTTCCCCTCCCCCCGTACACACAAAAAAGAGGCAAAATGACCTAACGACCACCTAAACTTGCACCCATTTGTCATCCCGGTATATAAACTTATACATTTCCCATTTGAGCACCTAAACTTGATGAGCCGAGTACTAATAAACACGTTTGACCGTTGACTATGATTACATGGCGACAGACTAGTTGACGTGGCCAAAATGGATGCAAATCGTGTTAATTAGGCGCGTGAATGAATTAATTTGATTAAAAAAAATATAAAATAAAAAAAGAAAGATAAAATCATGGGAATATAAAGAAAAAAAATGAATAAACCTCTCCCTTGTTTAATTCTTCATTCCTGTTTCCGTTCCGAGCTTCCTCTCCCGTCCCTCCCTTCTATTTTCCCACACCCTTAAACTCCTCCACAACCCGAAAATTATATCGATTTGATTATTGCTCGTCTCTCTTTTTTCTTTTTCTTTTTAAATTTTGGTGGCAAAAGAGTATTGAAATTAAAATGGTGGCATTTCAGATCGGTTTGGTCTATTGTTAGTGAGCTTGTTGAAAAGGAGGTGACGAAGATAAAGTGATAAGGAAGGTGTCAGGCCGGTGGCAAAAAGGTGAAGCAGTGACGTTTTTGTGTGATTCTTTGTATGGTTACCATTTTTACCGGCGACAATCTCGCCGGTGTAATTTGGGGGGTGTTTTCTAGAGTGTTATAACCATTTTTAGGCTTTTTTTTTTACTGAGGTTTGATTAGAATCTAAAGGATTAAATTTGAATTCTTACGATTGAAAATGGTGGATTTACTATGAAAAATGGTGGCTCAATGTCGTCCTAGACGAAGAGAATGGACGGAAAATAAAAAATTTGTAAGTAAATTATTTTTTTATAAAGTGGGACCCACAAATTACACGTGACAACTCATAAGAGGATAAGTTTGTGACATATCATTTGTGTCATAGCGCTTGAAGACCACGCGCATAATATATGTTTATTAGTGTGCAAATATATGAGTTAAGGTGCTGAAATAGGAAAAGTGTAAGTTTATATGTTAAGTGGCCCTAGGCCATTTTGCCAAAAAAGGAAAAAAAAAAAAAAAAAAGAGTAAAAGAGTCACGTGATTGGCACATAGCTAAGTACCATCCAATTTTTTCCAAATTCTAAGCAGATTCTTGCCGAGACAATCTTCTTTCAGGATTCCAAGTACGGTTCTAATAAATAGTGAACGTTACATTACATAAACGCAGAAATGTGTATTTCCCTCTGAAACTTGCCCCGATCTGCTTTGGATGGTCCGATCACATGGCGTCTTCTCAACAAACACACATTCCTTTGCCTCCTGACCCTGGTTTGCTGTTTTCACCCCTTTTAATCTTTCATTTCCTGATTTTACAGATCAAAACGCTTCTTTTCCCCCTTTTCTGTTGTGGATTTTCTTGGGTTTTTATTATGCGGGCGTTACAATTCTCCATTTTAATGAAATGGGGTTTTAACGTTCATGCTTTCTTGGTGATGGTTTGGGGGGGGGGGTACCTTGTATGTGCAAATTCGCTTGTCGCATTAATCTTGGAGGTTTTGCATCAATCAGACGTAGGCAACTCACCGAAGTTCTAATTTTTTCATGTTTATGACTTTCTTGTTGTTTGCATTGATATCCTGTTAATAGGCCTTTAGGTCCATTAGTACAGATTCTATCATTTTAAGTTGCATAAAAGAAAGGTTGCAATAGATGTTCCTATGAGACTCAGCACTTAGTTTAACCATTGGACTTCCTATTCTTATGTGTTCTTGTTTGTATAGACATACTAACCCACGAATGTTACTCTTTGCTTCATAACTAACTATGGCATGTTTTAGTTTGACCTAAAATTTTGTCATAACGAAAAGGAAAGATAAAGGAGGATGTGAATGAAAACTCAAGGTTCTATGATGTTGGTTTTCGTAGGTGACAAAGTCGAAGGGGACGAGGCAAATTTTTCTTCAGTTCCAATCCATGTTGTCACTAATCCATCTCAACTACCTGTTGAATTCTTGGAGCCTTCTCCTGAGTCGCAACTGGTTATTGGTTTTGATTGTGAGGGTGTTGATCTTTGTCGCCATGGGACTCTTTGTATTATGCAGGTAAATCCAAAATCTGAATGTGCATCATGTCATGCGGCCTTAAAATTGCTAATTAAATTTCTCGTTTTATGAAATTACATGGCCTGCAATAGTGCAATATTTTGTGGTTACACAGTGTGGGATAATACTGGGTATGTTGTTGTTGTTGTTGTTGTATTGAAGAAGTAGTCATCCATACAACTCTAGATTAATGAAAAGCCTAATGCAATTTGATGTTCATACATTTTATGGACACAGGTAAGCCTTTGAAGTTATGAGCTTGTAAGTGTACTGTGCACCTTTGGTTGGTAATTAGTAAATGTAGAGTTCAGACTTGATGTATTTTGCTCAAATTTTTGTTTTACTCAGTGTGGTAATCCTAGTTTGGAAGGGAATGATTATTGGCGCTTCTTTTGGAGAAGTATCTTTTGAATGCTCTATATTAGCAACAAGATGAACTAGGGCATAACCAAGATGGTTCTCCTGGAAAATATTTACTTTTTCCATGCCCATATCCTGTACTCCCCAGATCACATAAGGGTTTTAGGCTAAAGAGCTATAGTTTCTTGTCTTTATACGAGGTACATGTGTTTTTAATATTCTCCAAATGCATTTTTTTGTACTAAACATCAGCAGTAGGCTCAGATGTCCCAATCGACCAATGGAGTATTTTGAAATGGTTATAGTGGTAGAAGAAAATTGGCATGTGGCATTGGAGAACCTCTTACATTCTTTGATGGTGGTCTAAGATGTCATGATATACACGGGCAATGCAATTAACGTTTTCACTGTGAGCAACAACAACAACAACAATAAACTCAGTATAATCCCACAAGTGGGGTCTGGGGAGGGTGGTGTGTACGCATACCTTACCCTACCTTGAAGGTTGGGAGGTTGTTTCCGATAGACTCCCGACTCAAGAAAAGATGAAAAGAAAGCAGTAGCAACAAGCAGTAACAACGACAAGATAATATAAAACCAAAGCAGAAGGAACAACATGTAGTAATAGAGATCTAACAATAAAAGAATACAAGACTAACACTAATAGTCTTGTGAGCAGCATATGGAAAGTCTCTCTTGGCTGTTTGGGAGCTTTTATGTTTATTAGAGAAGGAAGGAGGAGACGGATGAATTGGAAGACAAATATGAGAATAGACATCCCTGGCATGTTCAACATTGAGATATCACAGCCAGTTTCATTGGATCTTCTTTGTTTCTTTTTCTCAATCCTTTACCAGCACTGAAGGAAGAGCCGATGGTGGACTGAAGAGTAAGCAGTTGAAAAATGTGTCAGAAGAGAGATCATGGAGGAACTTTTTAGTGAAGGAACAAGAAAGGGAGAGCACCAACTTTTAGAAGTCAATCCTCAACTTTGAGGAATGGGGTGATGTGGTGAGTGTTGGGGTTAGAGAACTTACATGGCTTAAAAAGTGTATTTGATATGATAAAGCTTTTATATAGCCAGATGTGCATTAGCCGGAATCCCTTTAGGCTTTCCATTTCAGAAAATCTTGCTACGTTGAAAATTGTGAAAAAAGCAGGTTCGAGGAGGAAATTTTTAGTGAACGAAGAAAAGAGGGATATGAATATTTTCAGAAGTAAATCCTCAACTTACAAGAGTGTGGTGGAGTGTGGAGTGCTGGGGTTAAAGTACCTACATGCCTTAAAAAGTGTATTTGATGCAATTAAGCATTTATGTAGCCAGTTTTGCATCAGCCTGACTTTCTTTTTAGGCTTTCTTATGCTAAATTTCAAAACTTGCGATGTGGTGGCAGCATGTATTTTTTGAAAAAGGAATGATATGATCATATCCTTTTCTGCTATTATTACTGTTTCCTTGCTTTTTCTCTTACTTTTTTTGTACTCCGTGCACTCCCAATGTTTACTTTCATGATTTTATATATGTTCCAAATGCAGCTAGCTTCCGCTGCTTTTTGGTTTGTTTCAATTGACTTTGACCCCTCTAAATTTGTCTCCAAGAATTCAAATTAATGTACGGTAATACCACTTTTTATTGGTCAGGAGTGCAATACTGTGTATTTTCTAGTGCTGATGTGGTATCTTCTCAGCATAGTACCAGACTTTCATACGAAGTCAAAGCTATTGTTTTTAGACATACCTCTAACTGACTGAAGCATGCTAAATTTCTTTCCAAATCTTCATATTAGTCAAATTGGGTCATTTAGATTGGGGTTAGAGTGTACTTTGGGAATTATCAAGTGTAACTTTAAATGTGCCTTGTGCTAAGTTGCTCGGACACGGGTAGCGGGTGTCTAACACGGGTGCAGATTTAGAGATCGGATCCTTCAAGATGTAAATTCTAAGATTCGGGGATACGGATCCTAGTACAAATACAGGTGCGGGGATCCGACTTAACATAATTCAAAAAAATAAAAATATCTCAAAATTATGAGAAATTTTGTGGAATATTTACATATAGCTTGTAAAGTGTGGATTTCCTTTTTATTCTCAAGTTGTAGATAAGTAAAGGATTAATTTTTTAGATAACGTATACTATTTTCTTCAGATTTACCCTAGTTTTGGTTCTGATTTTGGGAATCAAATTGTATCTCGTCTCAAGTTTTTCCGTTCGTCGTGGTCAAAGTACCCAAAATTGTTTGACCAAATTCGGTATGGATCCATACCCACACCCATACTAATGTCGTGCCGACAGGGGTGCCCTAAACTACCGTGTCGGAGCAACTTAGGCCTTGTGCTAAATCTAATTCCCTGTGCTTGTATCCTTGGCATCAAAACATTGAATCTCAAATAGTTGGCCTCTAAACCCTGATGTTAAATTTCTCTTTTCTTCTCGAGTGGATTGAAAGCTTAAGTCTATCCACAAAGGGCTTCTAAGGCTGTGGTATATTCAGATTTGCTATTACGTTTGTCAGCTTGTTTCTTCTAGCTTATTTGAGATCAAACCAGCATTGCTGCTTGCAGCATAACTTAGTGTCATAATGCTTTCTGTTGATAACACTTATCCGACCCAAAAAAAAGAAGAAGCTTCCTGTTCATAAAATTTTGTTTGTGCAGCTTGCCTTTCCTGATGCGATATATTTGGTTGACGCTATTCAAGGTGGAGAGACTGTTATTGAAGCCTGTAAGCCTGCACTTGAGTCTAGTTACATCACAAAAGTTATTCATGATTGCAAACGAGATAGTGAGGTCTCTTATTGATTTCTTCTCTTTTTCAAATTGTTGTATATATGAAGTGCCGTTGCATGTCTAATTTACTTGACCATTCTTCTTTCAGGCATTATATTTTCAGTTTGGCATAAAGTTGCACAATGTTGTGGATACACAGGCAAGCATTCTCACTTGAAGTTGTCTCAGCGTACTTGATTTTCCACCAAGCACCATATAGTTTGACTAGTCTGACAACTAGAATACTGAGACCTGAGTTTGATGGACTATTAGGTGCCATTACTTTAAGATGTTGTATTAATAGTTGAAATGTGTAAAACTGGAAACAGTTTTTGGAAAGAATGTCATATTAGAAGTGGAGTTAATACAATTATTAGTATTTAGTAGTATATGTTATAAATAATAGTTAAGATGTGTATAGATGGCCCTGTTTGTTGAAAGACTAAACTAGAGTTAATAATAGTGTTGGTCGTTTATGTAGTTTGAATATCGGACATAGACAAGAAAGTGGTCAAGCAATTGGGCGGACTAACCGACAGTAGGTCACATAATTTGGGATGGATGAATCTGTAAACTTGACAAACCAACTAATGATACCAGGTTCTGTGAGGGCCTTTTTAATTTGTGTTGCTGTCTTACTGCCAAGTATTGTGAAGGGTAAAAATAAAACTCTTGGGTTTTCAGTCCATTCAATTATATTTGGTTTGTTCTTATACTCCACTTGGGTCCTTCATTTAGTTTTCTTTCCTCAACCTCTTCTGACTGTGAATGATCATGCTTTAGATTGTTCAAGGTAGTTTCTTCTTCCCAACTGGTAGGTGGTGTGATGTTAATAATTGTGATTGCACATTCCGTGGATTGAAAGGACTGATTCGGAAAACATTACTGTCAATTAAATGAGTCACATCTTCCATCATTTGTTCTCTATCTTTCTGTTTTTATTTTCCCAGAATATGTTCGTTTGCATGTCCGTTCTATTTATAAGTTGACATTGATTAATATGTTACACTTGACTTTAACTAGGGTTTATTTGCCTGGAAGTGATAATAGAGAGTAGTATGGTTATGACCAGTTTGATGCACTTGGATTATAATGTTTATACTCTCTCCTCAAGCAGATTGCATATTCTTTGATCAGTGAACAAGAAGGACGTGCACGGGTCCCAGATGACTACATATCATTTGTTGGTCTACTTGCTGACCCACGTTATTGTGGTATTGATCTATCTTCTGTTTTGAAATTTTTACTTGCTTATGTGTGCCTTGGATTCTGCAACCTGTTCTGTGGATCCTGCTACTTAGATATGAGCTTGTAAGCAAGGATGAAGGAAACCTATCATCTAATGGAAGCTATCATGTATTTTGAATGCATTTTTCTGTAAAATTATATAACAAGTGCCAAGGGTTAAATAATAACATTATTAGCAGAACTAAAATTCTCGCAATTACCTTTGTCTTCTAAAAAATGCAATTAGCTTGAAACTAATGAGTTCCATCAACTGGAGCTTGTACTCAAGTTGTTTGGCATCCCTTAATACTTTGTTTTGTGGCTTTATTGCTTATTAATTTTTTTTTGGTGGATTCAGTGATCTTTGGACTCTTCCATTTCATCTTTTTGCAGTTTTGAACATTTTACTTTCTCTGCTCCTTGTTCAAATTGCTGTCACCTACGAGCTTTATGATCTTTACATTTTGTCCCTGATCTCTAGCATTCCAGCTCTGTGTTTGTTGAACCGTCAAGAATTTTGTCCACTTTCATTTGCATACCTGCTTACCAGAGTAGGCATATCCGTTTTATTCGCAGTCATTTGCTGTGAATTTTCTGCACTCTTATCTAGACAATGGGATCTTTTCCTTGCTATGTAGACTACGACATTTTCCTTTTCTTTTTTCTTTTTAACCAACTCATACTAAATTCTTTCCCTCTGACTCTTCTTATTTCTTCGTCAGTGGAGTGAATATATCTTTCAGGAAGGGGAGGAGAAAACTTGATGGAGGTCATATTTTAAGCTGGGTTTGTCTAAGGGCTAAAGGGCTGGGCTGAGTGGTGAATGTGTATTCTATGTTATTTTGGCTTAGGGAAGCAGTGCTGATGGAAGGCATAACGAGTTTTAAATCTTTAATAAGATCATAACTAATTATCTGATAGTTGTCTTAGTTGTGGATTATCTGGAATAGATTTTGCTGATTAAGTTATTCACGTATGACATAGTTTGTCAAACTACCTTTAATTAATTTGGCACTGTCATAATGCCTGTTTTATATAAATTCTCACTTTTTTGTGTATAATAGGCTGCAGTTTTACTCAAACGGGAAGAGCCGTAGAAAAGGGAACTCATTTCTTTTTATCCAATTATGGTCGAAATGTAATTTCTCATCTTGATTGATCAAAAGAGTCTTTGTTACTGATTAAAATAAGAATAACATTCACACCCTAAAGCAACTGCAAGGGTAGGAACAGTTTAAGTTTGGACGCGGTATTTAGTGGAGGAAGTATCTATCTGACTAGAAGGAGCTTAGATTTTAAGGTCCTTGGATAGATCAGCCTTGCAATGGTTTTGATGAAAGGTCTCTGTGTAGATTGAAAAGGAGTATTACTTCTGTCTTGTAAAGCGGATAAATTCAACTATCTTCTTTAGGATAACTGAAACTTCAGAAAAGCAGATTCTTATTGTTTTCTCCTTTTCTTCACAAAATTATACACATCAAACTTTTTTCATGAGATAAAGTTAGTTGTTGTTGCCACAGAATAACAGTATATGCTAACAGTATATGCATAAAGTCTTTTTGCGCCCTACTAAACCAATTGTCCATCGTGTTTGTATCTTGAACTTCTCTACTAGGGTGTAAGTTTTTAGCAGATGCAGATTTGGAATTTGTGGGAACTAAACTTCTTCTTTCTTGTTTGGGCAGGAATATCTTATGATGAGAAAGAAGAAGTCAGAGTTCTTCTAAGACAGGTGAGTTAAAATTTTGCTTGCACACAGCAAAGAAAAGCTGTTTTCCTGCTTTGAGCATGTTCATTGCTTCCATTTTGTTGTTTCTCTTCATGGATTAAATTGTTTCCCTATGTAGCTACATGTATATTAGAGACCCTATGTTACATGGATTTATTTCCGGGTATGTATTTAATATGGGGTGTGCATAATTATCTGGTATGGGTACGTGCAGTTTTTTGCTAATTTTTAGTGTATTTTGAAGAATTTGCATGAAGTTCCCATTAACAAATCACACCCGTTCAACAGCGGGTATGTCGAAGAAAATAATGGATCCATTTAACATAGTTAGAGACCTTAATATGTGTACTTTCTGCCTTTTAAGGGGAAGACAAGGTGCGAATTTTGTCAAAATTTTGCACCTCAATTTGGAGAGCCAACTACTAAATTTGAAGGGAAGGAAATAAACAGCACATGTTTGTCTCTATTTATCTTCTTGCCTAAGAAAATAGCGTTAGATGTGTCCTTTCACACGCTGAGTAGTAGATTTTGCTATTTGTGCCAAAGGTCCTAGCCCCGAGAGAAGCAAGAGGTTCTATGTTTTCTTCTGTTTTGTAATCTCTTTCCTGGCCGAAGTTTCTATAGCTAAAAGATGGAAGAATCTTTCTCATGTTGTGTGAATTCCCTTTATTACTCTAGGAAAGCTATCTTTTACCTTAACTATGTATTTCTCATTTCATCCAGTGACATTCTGTAAGTGTTAAATAGTAGCACGTGCAAGAAATTCCCCATCGGTAATGGCTGAGGAAGGGGGCACGTACATCCTTTTGTTCTCAATTCGTGGGAATTGCTTCCATCACTAACCAGTTCAGCTCGGCTAGTGGGCTTTTGTGTTCGAACCTCGAATCCAGACCTGTTCGACAAGACCAGATCCATCAACAAACCTAGGTCAAATATTTGCGTGTACGAGCTAGCCATCAACAGACGGACATCCTTTTACCGCAATCTTCCCCTATTGGGCATAGCCTTTTCTCCGTTAGGCTCCTGTAAGGGCAGGTATGAGAGGGGTCCCCCTCTCCCTTGTCAAAGCTTAGTTATCCGTGAATGAGAACTCGTTTTGCTTGTTGGCTGGCTTATGATGGTTTCCTGTCCCAATTCAACATATTCCTTTTTTTGCTCCTGCTTGGTAGCAGGCTTGTGTGCGCGAGCTTGGTCCGGTTTCGATTCCTAAAGCGTCAAATAAATTACTAGAAGGTCAACAGCGAGATCGTTCAGCTGATGAATTCTTTGTCTAAGCCTGTTTTGCATCTAAAACTAGCAGATAGACTAACAGAAGTGAAATTATTATACTATTTTCATGTCTCTTTTTGTGCTTGAAAATATAGATATATGTGCAGTTTTTCAGTCACTAAATCTACTTAAAGTTTCTCTGGTTAATTGTGTCTTTCACATTCCAGGACCCTAAATATTGGACATATAGACCATTGTCTGAACAGATGATACGCGCCGCGGCAGATGATGTTCGATTTCTTCTTTTTATATATCATAAGATGGTGCAAAAGTTGAATGACAAGTCCTTATGGCGCCTAGCTGTGCGTGGTGCCCTATATTGTCGCTGTTTCTGCATCAATGACAATGATTTTGCAGACTGGCCACCTCTACCTCCAATTCCAGGTTATTTCTTCCCTGTCTCTCTCAGTATTGACTGGTCTTGTTTGACTCTTAAATCTGAATTTGTACATGTATATTTGAATGGTTTTATTTTTTGGCAATACAAGAATATCCTTGGCTATGTGACCTATGTTCTTTCATTTTCTGTAGTACCTTTTCATTATTCTAAGATCAAATAAAAAAAGGTGGAAAGGATTTCTCTTAGTTACATGGTTCAACCCTAAGCTTGCTGTATATATAAAAAGCATTTGTGGTCTATCTCTTAGAAATGATTGTAATCTTTTAAGCATATGCTTATACGAGTAAATGTGAGATTTAGAGAACCGCTAGTTTAGAGAAACCCTAGTTTGCCTTAAAAGATAAATTACTTAGTATTGAACTGAAGTGGATCTGAATAGAGTGGAATGGATATGAAGGATTTATTTAGCTGATTGATTGAAGCATATAGGCAGTTATAAGCATGCTGATAAAAGTTTGATGGGTTCCACAAGGACGGAAATTTTGTAAGTAGTACCTTTTTAAGAAGCATGACTTCTAAAATTATCTAGATCTGAGATACGGAGGTTTAAACTGGTAAAACCTTCTATTGATGGTTGTCAAGAAAATTTTACTTGATAAAGCAATGAACTATGTAGTTATTCAGTTCTTGAACCATGCAGATGTTTGTTTTATATGATCAACATAGACATACATCCAAATATGTAACTGCTGGGGTGTAGAACTCAGACTGAAGAAAGCACGTCCCAGATGAAATTCTTATGTTTGTACCTTTTAGAGCAGAAGAACTAATATTAGGTGGGTTGTGATTGCAGAAAATATTGCTGCTGATGGAAGTATGCCTGAGGAAGAAGTCTTGTCTGTTATTGATGTTCCCTCGGGGAAAATGGGACGTGTTATTGGCAGAAGGGGAGCTTCTATATTGTCGATAAAGGAGTCATGCAAGTATGTTTCTCTGCTTCATTGGTTAATGTGTGCCTATGTGAGGATAAAAACTCACTTTCAATTTCCGGAACGTTATTTAAATGTTCAACTTTTGGGCTTAAACAGCACGGATAATATGATGATATGTAATTAGTCCGAGTCCCATATTGAGTAGGATCTTTATTATGTATAGTTATAAATAAGGCTCATTGTATTATAATTAATTGATCAATATAGATTTTCTCCCGTGCATTCTCACATGGTATCAGATCATCGGTGAGAAGAGATCGATGTGCATCATTCCAGCGACATCCGGGAAGAAAGAACTCAGTCACTTTGCGATTTTCCAGTGACTAAAGTGGTTGTTTGCGTCAAAGTCACTAATTATCAGTGTTGTGCGAAATCCAACACCACCACAAGGTTTCCAAGAGAGGCGACCAAACCCCAGAAAGATTCTCCTGAAAAAGCCCACTCACGTGCCTGTCGGAGATCCGCCGGCGCGTCTGTCCCACGCGCCGGCGCGAGGACTGTTCCGGCCAGAAGTTGAAAAAGTTTCTGTTGGATAGTGTCATCGCCTTGCAATTCCAAGCCTACCCATCCAATTTAAACCAAATTCCAACAACTTTTATATTTTTCCGGTGTGAACCGTGATTTTGAGAAAATTTTCTGATTTTTCTGGCGTGAATAGTAATTTCCAGAAGGGTTTCCAATTTTTCCGGCATGAACATTATAATGTCATTCGTATTAGAAGCCTTTGACTCACAATTCGTTGGATCCAATGCATTGAATCCAATCCAGATGGTTGCTTTATCAGATTATATTGAGTTCCTTCAGTACGAAGCATGTAAACAAACATTTTCAGAGATAGCTTCCGTTGTTCAAACATGTAGTAGCGTGACTAGTGTCTCCCAATCTTCAACCTCCGAATCTTAGGTCATTAATTCAGGTGCATCTGATCACATTTCTGGTAATAAATCTCTTTTCACTACTATTTCATGTTCTCAATCTCTTCCAACAGCCACGATGGCCAGCGGGTCTCAAACTGTGGCAACTGGAATAGGCCAAGCAAGTCCACTACCTTCCTTACCTTTAGATTCAGTTCTTTATATTCCTGGTAGTCCTTTTAATCTCATAGCCGTTAGTCGCTTAGCCAAATCACTTAAATGCTCTATTTTATTTCTTGATTACCTTGTTTTTATACAGGAACGCAGTACGGGGCGGATCATTGGTACCAGACGTGAATCGGATGGACTTTACTACCTTATCCTTGCAAAATCACATGGGCTCACATCTTGTCTTTCTTCAACTTGTCTTGTTACCGATTCACCATATTTATTATATAAACAGTTGGTGGGGGACATCCCAGTTTGTCAAAACTTCAGAAAATGGTATCCAGTCTATCTCACTTGTCCACTCTAGAGTGTGAGTCATGTCAGCTCGGTAAGCATACCCTCTCTCGTTTCCCTCGGCGTCTTGATAATCGAGCAGAGTCACCTTTTACTTTAGTCCATTCAGATGTTTGGGGTCCTAGTCGGGTCAGTTCTACCTTGGGATTCCGCTGCTTTGTCAGTTTTATTGATGATTATTCCAGGTGCACTTGGATATTTTTGATGAAAAATCGATCTGAGTTGTTTTCTATTTTCCAGACCTTCCACGCTGA
>AWOL01S0014239.1:243846-289991 GCA_000715115.1 Nicotiana otophora
TTCAAAATCAATTTGGGGTTTCTATCCGCACATTTCGTAGTGATAATGCCCTAGAGTATTTGTCTTCCCCATTTCAGCAGTTTATGAACTCTCATGGGATTATTCATCAAATATCTTGTTCGTACACATCCCAACAAAATGGGGTAGCTGAAAGAAAGAATAGACATTTTATTGAAACTGCTCGTACCCTACTAATACAATCTCATGTTCCGTTGCGTTTTTGGGGATGCAGTTCTTGCATCTTGCTATCTTATTAATCGTATGCCATCTTCGGCCATCCAGAATCAAGCTCCATTCTCCGTCCTGTTTTCCCACTTACCTTTGTTCTCTTTTTCGCCACGTGTCTTTGGGAGCACATGCTTTGTTCATAACCTTACTCCAGGAAAAGATAAGTTAGCTCCTCGTGCTCTTAAGTGCATATTTTTGGGTTACTCGAGAACGCAAAAGGGTTATCGATGCTATTCTCCTGACCTCCAGCGGTATCTTATGTCTGTTGATGTTACCTTATTTGAAACCCAATCATACTTCACAAGTCCAGGTAATCACTTAGATATTTCTGAGGTGCTACTAGTTCCATCTTTTGGAGATTCAGTCACGATCTCCCATTCATCTTCCTCTATAACTCCAGCTTCACCACCTACAGCTCTAGTTGCAGCTCCACCACCTATAGCTCCCGCTCCACCACCTAGTCCAGTTCAACCTTCTAGAGCTCCACCACTCTTGACTTATCATCGTCGTCCGCGCACAGCATCAGGCCCAGCTGATTCACGTCCTACAACTGACCATGCTAATACTGCGGGCTTGTCTCCTCTTAGTCAACCGATTGCACTACGGAAAGGTATACGGTCCACACTTAATCCTAATCTCCATTATGTCGGTTTAAGTTACCATCGTCTGCCATCACCCCATTGTGCATTTGTATCATCTTTGTCCTCTGTTTCCATCCCTAAGTCTACAAGTGAAGCATTGTCTCATCCAGGGTGGTTGTCGGCTATGATTGATGAGATGTCTGCTTTACATATGAGTGGTACTTGGGAGCTTGTTCCTCTTCCTTCGGGTAAATCGACCGTTGGTTGTCGTTGGGTGTATGCCGTCAAAGTTGGTTCAGATGGCCAAGTTGATCGACTTAAGGCTCGTCTTGTTGCCAAAGGGTATAATCAGATATTTGGGCTCGATTACAGTGGTACTTTTTCTTCCGTGGCGAAAATAGCATCAGTCCGCCTTTTTCTATCCATGACTGTTGTTCGTCATTGGCCTCTCTATCAGTTAGACATTAAGAATGTTTTTCTTCACGGTGACCTTGAGGATGAGGTTTATATGGAGCAACCACCTGGTTTTGTTGCTCAGGGGAGAGTCTAGTGGCCTTGTATGTCGGTTGCGCCGGTCCCTCTATGGTCTAAAGTAGTCTCCTCGAGCTTTTTGTTTTGTAAGTTCAACCGTTATTCAGGAGCTTGGCATGACTCGTAGTGAAGCTGTTTGTGTTTTATCAGCATTCTGCTTCAAATCTCAGTATTTATATGGTGGTTTATGTTGATGATATTGTTATTACCGGCAATGATCAGGATGGTATTACTAAGTTGAAACAACATCTATTTCAGCACTTTCAGACTAAGTATCTGGGCAGATTAAAGTATTTTCTAGGTATTGAGGTCACTCAGTCTAGCTCGGGTAGTGTATCACAATGGAAGTATGCCTTAGACATTCTTGAGGAGACAATAATGACAAGTTGTAGACCTGTTGACTCTCCTATGGATCTGAATTCTAAACTTCTACCATGACAGGGGGAGCCGCTTAGTGATCCTACAAGGTATAGGCGGTTGGTTGGTAAATTAAATTACCTCACAGTGACTAGACCTGACATTTCCTTTCCTGTGAGTATGGTAAGTCAATTCCTGGATTCTCCCTGTGATAGTCATTGGGATGCAGTTGTCTGCATTCTTCGATATATAAAATCAGCTCCAGGCAAAGTATTATTGTTTGAAGATCGAGGCCGTGAGCAAATTGTTGGGTACTCGGATGCTGACTAGACCTGACATTTCCTTTCCTGTGAGTGTGGTAAGTCAGTTCCTGGATTCTCCCTGTGATAGTCATTGGGATGCAGTTGTCCGCATTCTTCGATATATAAAATCAGCTCCGGGCAAAGGATTATTGTTTAAAGATCGAGGCCATGAGCAAATTGTTGGGTACTCAGATGCTGACTGGGCAGGATCACCTTCAGATAGACGTTCTACATCTGGATATTGTGTTTTAGTAGGAGGTAATTTGGTGTCTTGGAAGAGCAAGAAACAAAATGTGGTTGCTCGGTCTAGTGCAGAAGCAGAATATCGAGCAATGGCGTGGAAACATGTGAGCTAGTTTGGATCAAACATTTGCTTAATGAGTCGAAATTTGGTGAGATCGGCAAGATGGAACTTGTGTGTGATAATCAAGCTGCCCTTCATATTGCATCAAAACCGGTGTTCCATGAGAGAACTAAACACATTAAGATTGACTGTCATTTTGTCAGATCAGGAGATATTGCAGCAAAGTTTATGAAGTCGAATGATCAGCTTGCAGACATTTTTACCAAGTCCCTCACTGATCCCCGTATTAGTTACATATGTAACAAGCTCGGTACATATGATTTGTATGCACCAGCTTGAGGGGACTGTTAGATAGTTATATAGTTAATATGTAATACGTCCGAGTCCCATATTGAATAGGAGTAGGATCTGTATTATGTATAGTTATAAATAGGGCTCATTGTATTATAATTAATTGATCAATATAAATTTTCTCCCGTGCATTCTCACAGATGGATCCCATCTGCTCCAATGTACTAATTTCCTCTTTTGTTTTATTTCCATTCTGCTTCAATGTACTAATTCTCACAGATCCCATCTGCTCCAATGTACTAATTTGCTCTTTTGTTTTATATCCCATTGTTGAACTATAGAACAAATGCATCATGCATAGAGAGAATGGGAAAGAGAGAGTAAGAGAGAATGAGCATGTCAAACAACATATTGCCCGATTGTTACCTGAGCTTAGTTTAACTAAAATGATGGACTGAGTTGATTGTAGCTCTGTGTATCTATTAATTATGTCTAATATCTTATCACGTGTGCTGGACCGTAGCCCCTTTAACCCAGTTGATGAGCTTGGTATGATAATATTTTAAGTCAATAATACCTGAGGTCAGAACATTTATAATTGTGCTTCGACAGCTTTAGTCATTCTCTATCCTTGTGGGAAAAAGATTGTTTTGAAAGAAGAGGAAACAAGAGAAATATAGTGTATTTCAAAGGAAAATTGGTCACCAGAAACTAATTTTTTGAAAGGTTAGTATACCTGTCCAAGAATATTTTGGTTTTGCAATCTGACTCTCAATGTACAGCAGTTAGTAGAGTTCGGAAAATGTATAGGTTTATCTATTTCCATGACGGTGGCTTCCGGGCCACCTTGTGCGCACCCACAAGTTACTGCTACCTCCCACTAGTACAGGCACCGGGTAACTCTGCCCACCACGGCTTAGCCAGATTGGAAGAAACCAGCTAGTATTTTTTGTCTCAGCCGGGATTTATGTATAGGTTTACTAGTGATGAAGTAATCAAGTTTTTTGACTTTGACAATCTTTTCATTTGCAGTGCTGAAATATTCATAGGAGGTGCTAAAGGTCCTGCTGATAAGGTTAGTGCTATAGTGTCAAAGATTGAATGCTATTTATACCTGTTGAAATTTTCCTTGCACCAAAAGTGTTTACATCCATAAATATGTTATTTCTTCTTTTTAACTTCTAAGAGTTCCAACAAAAGAATTAATTACAATGCTGATCTGCTGCTGAAGTTTCCCGGGGTTAACATAAACAAGACCATGCAGCTTTAACCTAAATGTGGTATTGGCTCAACCACCATGGGTGAAGCTGTTTACCAAGTTTACTGTATACCTTTTGAGATCCTCAGGTGGTTGATTGCCTGTTTTCATGATTTAATCATCTTAGATGCAAAATTGCAAACAGTTCAGAGTTTTTCCACTTTAAAGCTGTAAAAAAATGTTGAATTACTTTAGAGCTGTTCAATTTATATGTTGTTTTATGGATACTTTTGGCGTATCGAAGGTCTTCAAGTTCCTACTGCAGTTGTAGTCTACTTGTTTACTTGTCTCACCTAGGATTGCTTTGGTGCAGGTTTTCATCATTGGACCAGTGAAGCAGGCTAGAAAAGCCGAAGCCATTCTAAGGGGGAAACTAGATTTCTAAGCAGGAAGTTCATGCAGGACTTATATTGTATCTTTAGACTCTGAAAACATGGAAAAGAACATAAAACTTGCCCTTGTACTGTTGTACCATAAATAAGCAGTTTGGCAGCTACAGTTCAAAATTTGATTGCTCACTAGTTACAGTGTTTTGGTTACTGGTGAGGTTTAGTGAGTCTTCAGCGATTGCTGCTATCTTTTCCCTTTGTTAGCAAGTCCAGACACACTTTGAATCTCGAAGAAAATATCATTAATCACAAACGTTTTCAATCACTTTGATGTCGAAAACAATTCTTGATTTATAGGTTTCATCTCCAGTTCTGAATCATAGTTTTCTCAAAACTGTGAAAACTGTGAAAGATATAATGAAGGCAGTCAAATAAGATGCCGCTCCATATAGAAACATTAATACAAGCAATGAATATCTGAATACATAGACACGACTATTAAACTGACTTACAGGTTCAGCTAGCGTGAGCAACCACATACTGCCGAAATAGCAACCAGCTATCTAAGATATTGAGTGTTGTTTATTGATGTATATGACAAAGGCCTTAAAGTATGTTTTTGAAAATAGGATACAAGGAAGCTCCTCAAGAGTAGAAAACACCAAAACAAGAGGCGATTGGCGTAAAAGATGTATGGTACTTCAAATAGTGGCTGGTTACCCAATATCTGGTCACTTCCCTAATGTACACAATCACGCCGTTGGTCTCGATTCGTCAAGCTCACAAATGAATATCTTGAGGGAAAATAGGCGAATTAATATCTGTTGCAAGGTGCAATAAGACAATTATTCACTTCTGAAAGCCGCCAAACTGATAGTTTTGTGTGTTAAGACTTGAAAATATGTCATCTCCAGCTGTTGCTGCTGACGGGAAACCAGATTTGCCATGTCCGATTCCTTGACCCATTGCTCTGCTAGTGTAGAAAGTAGTAGGCCCTTTTTCTCTCTCATCTGATCCATCAGTCAATCCTCCTACGATGCCAACATCTGCAAGGTTGACCTTTTTGGCTGCAAGTTAGGGGGGAAAGGAGTAAGTTCAAAAGGTATATCCCATCAGGTAACCAGAAAAGTTAAGTCGACCAAGACAAAAAGCTTCAGTATACCACTTATTAGTGTTTTTTGTCATTCAAGTTGTTCAATCTTTTCAACATGTGCACAAGACACAAGTATGGTCAAACCATCAAATATTGGGAGCAATCGGCACAATTCATGTAGTCGATAAGGGTCTGTGCTCAGTAGTGACCCTACGACCATCTTTGGGCAACAAGTGAGCTGGGGAAAACACAAGAAAGGGACTGCTCCATATTGCTATTAAGCTGTCCTTGTAATTGACATTGGTGAGTATCCGATCAATGAATCGAAAAAAGAAAGGAACTAAAAAAGAAAGAGTTCGCTAATCTGAGTACGCCCACCAGGTCTCTGAAAATTGCACCAAGGTCATCTAAAAATCAAATAGGACAACCAGGAGGCAGTCTTTTTCTAAATGTAGTTTTCAGAATACCCCAAAAATCGACCCTTGATGAAAAAGCAGTACATGACTACATGCCACTAAATACGAATAGCAACATGATTTTCAAAATTAAACAAAAATGTAAGTGATGATATCCAGCACTCAACTTACGTGCAGTTATATTCAGATCAATCAGCCCACGACTCAGTGAATCAGCCCATATTCCAGACCTGACTTGAAATGTATCCTTCTTTGGCGGTGTTTTAGCTTCAACAGACGATTTGCTTAATTTGTCATGAGCATCATGACTCCCACCATTGCTAGCATTTTCATCGGGCATTGATACAGGTTGAGAAACAAATGCACCAAAAGGATCAGAGTTATCAAAAGTATTTAGTGGAACTGAAGCAAATGGATCAACAGTGTTAATGTTCATCTGGTCTAGTTTTGAAGATCTGTTATCAGATTGTACAACAGGATCCGCTGCAGCGAAAAAATCTATTGTTGAAGCTGCAGCTGAAGGGGCAGGCTGGGAGGCAAACAGATCCACACCCTTCTGCAGAAAAAACAAATGGTTACTTTGTAACAAACTAAGCAATATTAAGAGCAAGATTTTAACAGGGTGATGGAGGGATTCATACTGGAGTTTGGGAAGTTACACCCGTAATCTGTGATTTTGAAAATCCGTTATTAGACTGTACAACAGGATCTGGTGCAGCGAAAAAATCTATTGTTGAAGCTGCAGCTGAAGGGGAAGGCTGGGAGGCAAACAGATTCACACCCTTCTGCAGAAAAGACAAATGGCTACTTTGTAACGAACCAACCAATATTAAGAGCAAGAGTTTAAACAGGGTGATGGAGGGATTCATACTGGAGTTTGAGAAGCTACACCCGAAATCTGTGGTTTTGCTGATACAAAAGTGGCATCAGCAAATAAATCAACCTCTGATGGATCAGTGTTCACAGTAGACGTAGCAGCTGGAGCAGGTGTCGGTGCATCCAAGAGGTCACCGATCAAATTTTGCCCAAATAGATCTACTTGGTTAGAATTTCCTGTAGAAGGCTCTGTTTGACAGCCAAAATAAGTTAAAAGTAAATTTCGAAACGAGAAATAGCAAATCAAGCAGTAAGTTGCAGTCTACATGAGATTAGGACCTCAATGGTTTCATTTCCAACACGCATATGTGCTCTCATTTCAGTTGTGTTATTACCCCTCTCCCATCCCGCACCAAAAGATTTATGACAACTTTTTTAACTTTGCCACATCTAAAAGGTCTGGTGCACTTCTACACAATAATTTCATTTAAAGATAGATGTCTTCTCTATCAAATAGATGTCTTAAAGATTGAGTAATAATTTGTTTTTGTTTTTTTTAATAAGGTAAGATATTTTATTAATGATGTATTAAGAATGTACTTCAGAAGTACATGGAGAGGAAATCAAGTACACGTCAATAATTTGTTGTTTTCTTTGACCATTGCTAATGTTAATATGCCCTAGTTCCTTAATGATTGTCTCCAACACAATAGGACAGCCAGATAATAAAATTTTGTTTGAACTCTAGCATTTTTTGGGTCAACCAGGACACCAATAATTTTTTACCAGACTCAAAAAGAACATAGGTTTTGATGTAACACACAACTTATGCTGCTACCTTTAATAAAGTTCTCTAATTTGTTGAATACCCACCCCTGCACATGCAAAAAAGTTATAGAAGTTCTTTTGCCCAAACCATAAAAGCTGTAAAGTTACAGAACCTTTGTAAACAAAACATGTTATAGGGAACTGTGCATAACGAGGGCCTCCTATAAAACACAAAATAGAAGACCAGATACTTACTAGCACTCGAAGTCCCCCGAGGATCAAAATCGTCAAAATCTTCCTCGTAATTGCTTGATGGTACAGTTGAGCTCTGTGAAGAAGACTTTTTAGGCTCACCTATCTTCGTCATCGTCTTTGATCCACTAGCGGAAACAGTATCCTGAACTTTGCTGCAGATGTCATTAATGTTAATCGAAAATAGACATGAATTAAAACATGGAAGAAAACTACCATTCCCAGAGAAACAGCTTATTTGAACTAAAGTCAATGCCAGTGCAAAATTTAATCTATGATTTAAATAAAGAGGGAAGCTAAAGTTCAAACAAACTCTATATAGCAGCTTAAAGTATGATGACAGGCCAAAAACAATTTGAGAGCCAAAAGCAAGAATGGCGTAGACCATGGAGCAACCTATTGAAAAAACATGAATGGTTATGCATCACCAGTTTGTGTTAGCAACAACATGAACATCTGGGAAGATAATAACTAGACCCTTAGTCTCATGAACCAACGGCAATTTAATTTTTGCCATGTTTGCTGCCAATATATGTTCCATTCTTCTGCAATAAGCTTTGAAAGAGTATGCACTTGAATGGTTATGCAGCACCAGATAACAGGTTCAGCAGCTATGTGAAAGCATGAACTACCCTAGGCCACAAACCCCAAACATGAGTCTTTTTCATGCAAAAACCCCAAGATTAAACAGCTAAATGGGATAAAGGCAGTGCAGAATAAAAGGTAGTTAGCTATACTTACCTAAGAAAAATAAATAGATAAAGAAGCAGAGTGCACAAACCTGCCATAACGAGAAGATCCCTTCTTTGACTTATAAGTACTTTGATCAATCTTTTCTTCATCATATCGATCTTTTTCACTGTAACTATCCTTAAATGAATCGCCATCGCTTTTATTTCCAAAACCTCCATATCGCTCATTACTCCGAAAGCTGCCGCCGCTGCTACTGAAAGAGGCAGAGCTTGACTTATATGACACTCCAGAAGATGATACTCCAACGTACCTAAAAGGTGACATCTAATATCATCAGCGTGCAATTATGCAACTAAAGTTTCTAGGAACTCTTGAGTAGTCAAAAGTAAAGTCAGACCTTAAATCAGATACTTACTTGTCACGGTTTGCAGCAGCTTTATTCCTAACCTCCTGTATCTTCTCTTTGTTATTTAATAGTGCCACAATATTTTCCGCCTTTTTCCTCACATTAATGCCCAGATCCTTCCCACTTGGCTCAACATACTCGAAACTCGTGAGAGACTTGAGTAGAATAATTGAAACAATAAATATATAAGACATAAAGGGAGAAGGTAAAGGACCATACTTGGTTCGGTCAGACTAGGAAAAAGCTGTATGTTTTGGTACTGGCAAAAGAAAATAAGAAATATGATGAAATTACATGAGAATACGTACAGAGATCTGATATGTATGTTCTATGATGTCATCAACTGCACGTTCAGATCCGTGTGCCACCAAGTACTCTATAACAGCCAACGACTGGTACAAACATTAATCCATAACTACTTAAATAAGAGATTATTTGAAAAGTTATAGAATAGAAACTCAAAAGAGACAACAAAGTTGACGATTGGAAGCTTAAGTCTTTGCTCTCCTTTTGTCTTACTATATTTTATTAGTACTAAAGTTTTTAACTCGCTTAGCTACGCAAGTTGATGCCATTAGAAAAATATTTCCTACCTTATAAACAAAACGCCAGTTCTTTCCGGTTTCAGTTAATCTTGTCCAGAGCACATTCATGACCATTTGACACTCGGAGCTGCAAAATACCTCAATAGATCAGCCAGCTGATGAAAAGACAAACAAAGAATTATTCAACTAAATCCGGAAAATATAATGGCTAAGCCGTACAATTTTTTTGTAGCCTGTGCTATCTCAGCCAGAGCAGTACCATGAGGGCCCCAAGGCTCATCATCCGTAGCATCCAATACCTAGTTCCATGTTGAAATATATCACATCATCATTCAAACTGATAGAAGTAAAAGAATAAAAGATAGTCCTAATATCCAATCTACTTTCTATGCACCTCTTTCTATATAATAAGCCTAACCTTCAAAAAAGAATAACTACCAGCCTATGCCTAAACAAATAAAAATCCTGAGCTATGTAAAGTTAAAACATATGCCAAAGTGCATAGCCATGTATGACATCGGAAAAACCATTATATACCTTCACGTGTCTCAATTTTTCATGAATGATGCTTTCATAAAGACATTAGCTTACTAGACTTCATTTAAACCGGCCCAGGTCCCAACATGTGATCAATTACTCCCTCCGTCCCAATTTATGTGAGGCTGTTTGCCTTGGCGTAGAGTTCAAGAAATAAAGAAATACTTATCAAACTTGTCGTCTAAAAGCCATAGATATTTCGGTGGCTATAAATCATCTCATTAGTAAAATCGGAAGTCCAAAATCAAATTGTTTCTAAATATAGAAAGGTTTCACTCTTTTGAGGACAAACTAAAGAGTATCACGTAAATTGAGACACATTGAGTATCTAGGTGGAGCAGAAGGAATTCTGAGCAGCAATTAGGACATGGATTAGAGAATGGAAGATTTTGCCAAATAAAATGATTATTTTATAGATTCATTCCCATGGTTCATTCCCATAGAGTTCTCTACAAGTTCTTAGATTCGTTCCATGGTTCAATACAGTATGGTTCGCTAATTTTCTACTCAACAACTAGGAAACGAAATGCAACACAATTTTACCTCAGAAAATCCAGAGCACTCAATACAATTAGAATTTAATAATCACTCAAATGTCCTTAACTTGAACCAGGTAGTTCTTTAACTTAATTAATCAGACATTAATCTACAACATCAAGAAACATGTACTGAATAATCACAATTGAAAAAAAAAAAAAAACTGAATGTATTTAATTTTCCTTTTAATTATTTTACCTTTTGCTCGATTTCAGGGACCTTTAACACTTTCAAATTCACCTCCCTCTTTCTGCAAAAATGTCAGTAAAAATTTAACCCATAAAACAAATTAAAGTAAAACTAATCTTATTTCAAAAAAATTAACTAAAAAGAGAATGCAAATCTAATTACAAAGAAGAAACTTACATTTCGCGGACCGTTTGATCGAAGACCTTCATGAAATCCATGGTTGGATCTGCCTAACTGAAAAATGGATCTGAAATTGTAATAAAGATGAGATCTCTCCCAAAAGTATAAAGCTGTGCTGATGAGATCTCTCCTTAAAGTGTTAGCTTTGCAAAAGAAATAGCTATTTCACATACAGCTCTGTTTTTCTTTTTCTCTTTTTTTTTTTTAATAAGATAACGGAGAAGAAGAAAAGGACAATACTATGATTAAGAGTTATATTCATTTTGGTTTACTAAATTATGTAGGGATAGAAATACATGAATTAGTAAGTGGGAGATTATAATGAAGTGATTATTTTTATGGAATGTATGATTCATTGTATTAAAAAATAGATATACAATATAGTATAATACTATAATAATTAAAATCTATGTTTGATTTTAAGACTGTATAAAAATTTGTTTTTAGTTATGCCTAATCCCTTCTATTTGTTTAGTTGGTTCGATGTTGCCTAAGGAAACAAACTTTACATGGGTATGATTTTAGTGAAATATGATGTTTCCCACTTCGCAATTAGTTCAACGGCATTGCTCTATTACCTCAAATGCAGTTTTGTCTTCTCAATATTTATTCAGGTATTTGTTTTGAAAATATTATACTGTGTATGTTTATTCATTACTCCGTTATAGATAATCTGAAGGTTATCTATTTAGTACTCTGTTGAAGTTTATTTACAAGCATCTCATGCGGGCAGTTTACAAGCAACTCAATGAAATGATTTGCAGCAGCTTCTTATTAAATAAGCAGGTTGCAAGCAGCTCATGCACACAACTTACAAGCAGTTAAAAAAAGTCTTGCATCTGCTTCCTGCTTCCTGAAAAGCCTCGCGGCTGCTTCCTTTCTTTTATAAATAGAGGAGTTTTTAATTCATTATGAATATAACTCTGAAAGTTGAATAAAATATCAATCTCCCTCTATATTTGTCTTTAGCTTATTTCTTTTATAGTCTTTATTTTATAACATGTTATCAGCACGAGACTCCACCATTTTGAGCACTTACATCGAATTTAATTTCTATTTCAGTGTTCATCTCCGATGTAAGGCGATACTCTTATGTCCATGGTCAGATCTTGTTCATTCCGAGCATCAAAAGGTAGATTATATCTTTGAGGTGGTGAGTTTTTCTTCTTGGCAGTAGTGATGTAGATATCACTTACATATGGAGTGACCAAATTTGCATAATTTAATTTGAGCATTTTGCTTATATTTTAATATCTTTATCATCGCTTGCTTGGTTATATGTTACGTATACAGTACCTATTTTGGTATTTGCTTTCATCCTTATTATCTTAATAAAGGATTACAAAGTGGATAACATTGTTAAATCTACTTAAACTCCAGCAGAGTTTGCAATAAATATACAACCACCATAAGTGGTTATATTTCGTATATCTCATTGTAGCTAAATTTTGTTAACCACCAGAAGTGGTAAATGCCTATGACCACCAGAAGTGATAATTTAGGCTTTCTATGGTTACAATTAAAGATAAGCTAGAGAAATATTCTCTATATTACATGCACGTCTTGATTTGCTCCTGAAGTAGTAAATATTTTAAAAGAGGTTGAAGCATCACAATTTAATGTGATTAATGCGCGTTCAGATAATTATGTTCGATTTCCTGAAGGATGAGAATTTTTGATAAATATTAATCTATTCCCTGAAGTGAATATGATAATATTAATAAAGTCATAAATATGAACGCGCTCTTATTGTAAATATATTACAATTCACCTCTAGAAGAGTTAATATGATTGAGAGAATATATACTCAATATTTCGTATTTTAAATTTGCTTCTGAAGAAGTAACACAATTAAAATTTTCTCCTGAAGTAGGAAAATATTACGAAGAGGTGTATTCTTGTGCTTAAATAATTATTTTATATTATTTATTTGATTATGATTTTCTCTCATGATACCAGAAATGTCTGAGCAATATTTGATAGTACAAAATGTATCAACAACTCCTGAAGAGCTAACTGTTTGTCTAGAAGACACATGACACCAGTAGTGTCTAATAAATATTAGATTGTGGATAATAAATGAAGGCCCTCGAAGAGCTTATATATAAATATGTCATTCATATTATATGATTATGGTCAAAACATATGTTGTAGTAAACCTAAAGTTTACTAATACAAATGACTATCATATTGAGACTACAAATGACTAGAAGATTGAAATTTTTTATGTTTTCACAATCATAGGGGGTAAAATAATATGTATGTGAGAAGTGACCCGCCTTATTCTTCAATTTGTACTATATCATGTATCACAGTAAACCAGAAGTTTACTAATGCAAAAACAGTCACAGTAAATCAGAAGTTTTACTGAGACAAAAGTAGCTACTGCAAACCAGAAATTTACTGATACAAAAATAGCCACAGTAAATCAGAAGTTTACTGATGCAAAAGTTTGTGCCATAGTAAATCAAAAGCTTACTAAGAGATAGCACATGTCATGATAAACTTGAAGGTTTCATTTGCCATTTTTAAATGAGCTATTTGAGAATTCAGATAACCATATACTGAAGAACTAGAAGATTCTTCAAGAATTCTCTTGTGTTGCTTGTTCTCATAATAGCTTGATTATACCAGCTAAAGCTGGGACTAAATTTTCCGAATTCTAAAATATATAAAAGGTGAATATGGGCACATTCACCCATCATATGAACCACTTATAGATGGTTACATGTATGTTTATTGTCAACCTGCAGTTTGGCATTTGAAATTGTCTTTCTCAATTAAGAGCATAATTTTTAGATTATGAAATCAAGATAGTTCATCTTGATGATGTTGGTTTATATCCAAGCTAGTTTAGCATTGAATACCTCCTATTAATGGCTAAACAATTACTTATGAGAACAAAGTCTCATGTGTTGGTCTAAGATTTTTTAAATTGCATACAACATCACTTGTATACATCAGACCAACAAAATATGATAAGTCCTCCCCTCACAATTGGTTTAGGATCAAAAATTAAATATCTTCACTATCTAATAACTTTTGATGTATGGTATATGATTAATTTCTCTACCACAATGCACAAAGATATGTTTCCCAAAGAAGATTAGGGATATGAGTTAGTTTTTCTAACATTTGGGGGATGGAATAAAACAGCTGAAAAATATGCTATATGAATCGAATTATCATTAATATGATCCTCGCTTAGAAGATAATTCAAGTCAAATGCCAAAAGTATTTGCTAATCTAAAATTAAATATCATATTTTAACTGCAAATGCTCCTATTAAAATTAAAGTCTCTGAAGGATAAAGTTTACCGTACGCGTGAAGCGTAGTAAACCGATCGGTTCTAAAGGTAACAGTCCTTGAAAATGATAGGAGAATGATCAAAATGATCATAATAAGGAAGAAATAAGCTCTGGAAGAGCCCACAACATAACATTTCATGAAACTCTAGAAGAAGTTCAGGTACCTGAAAATTAATAAAGTGATAAGATCTCAACAAGTTATGTCGCTTGCGAACCGATACAAAATGATTGTCAACGATAGATTTGATATAATATAGTGCGCAATATTGTGAGGATCAGACTTGTAGTCCAGACACTTGAAGATGTCATGCCATTTAGATGCAAGTCATAACCTATATGACTCATTTGATCAAATTTATATAAAGATCCCTGAAGGATTTAAAATTCTTGAAGCATATAATTCAAAGTCTCGAGAAATATACTCAATCATATTACAAAAATCTTTGTATGATTTAAAATAATCAGGGCGCATGTGGTATAATCGCCTCACTGAATTGATGAATGAAGGTTATATAAATGATGGCATTTGTCCATACATTTTTAGAAAGAAAATAACATTAGAGTTTGTTATACGTGTTGTTTATGTTAATGACATAAATCTCATAGGAACTCCAGAAGAGCTCCAAAGGGAAAAACTTTGTCTTAGTCTACAAATTGAATATTTAGCAGACGGTATCTTTATCCATTAATCTGTCTATACAGAAAATATCTTAAAACGCTTTTACATGGACAAAGCGCACCCATTAAGTACACCAATGGTTGTTTGATCACTTGAAGTGAATAAGGACCCGTTCCGACATACAGAAGAGGATGAGGAACTCCTTGGTCCTAAAATACCCTATCTCAGTACAATTGGTGCACTTATGTATCTTGCTAATACTACAATGCCTGACATAGCATTTTCTGTTAATTTACTTGCAAGATATAGCTCTTCTCCTACACGGAGACATTGGAATGAGATTAAGCATATTTTGCAATTTTTAAAGGGAACTCTTGATATGGGTTTGTTTTATGCTAACAAAGGTAGTGCAGATCTTGTTGGTTATGCAGATGCATGTTATTTATCTTATCCCCATAAATCTCAATCTCAAACCGGTACGTGTTTACATGTAGAGTTACTGTCATATCATGGCGCTCCACAAAGCAATCAATTGTTGTTACTTTTTCAAATCATGCTGAGATAATAGCTATTCATGAAGTAAGCAGGAAAAGCGTATGGTTGGGACAAGTGATTCATTTTATTCAAGAAAAATGTGGTTTGGAATGTGATAAAAGATCCACAATTTTATGCGAAGACAATGCTGCATGCATAGCCCAATTAAAGGGAGGATTTATAAAAGGAGATAGAACGAAGCACATTTCACTAAAATTATTCTACACACATGATCTTCAGAAAAATGGTGACATTGATATGCAACAAATCCGTTCAAGTGACAATCCGACAGATTTGTTCACTAAGTCTTTGCCAACTTCAACTTTTGAGAAGACGGTATATAAGATTGGAATGCGGAGATTCAAATATTTGAAACAAGGTTGTCATCAGGGGGAGTGAAATACGCATTGTACTCTTTTTTTCTTACTAAGTTTTTTTTTCCATGGGGGTTTTCTTGTAAGGTTTTTAATGAGGCGGCTAGAAATGCGTATTACTAAATATGTGTACTCTTTTTCCTTCACTAGATTTTTTCCTAGTAAGGTTTTAACGAGGCACATTATCTTTTAATGAACATCCAAGGTGGAGTGAGATGAAAATATTATATTGTGGATGTCCATTCATTACTCCGCTATATATAATCTTCCTGAAGAAGATTATCCATTTAGTACTATGTTGAAGTCTATCTACAAGCACCTGATACAGGCAGGTTGCAAGCAACTCAATGAAATAATTTGCAGCAGCTTCTTATTAAACAGGCAGGTTGTAAGCAGCTCATGCAGACAGCTTACAAGCAGCTGATGCAGGTAGGTTGCAAGCAACTCAATGAAATGATTTGCAGCAGCTTCTTATTAAACAGGCAGGTTGTAAGCAGCTCATGCAGACAGCTTACAAGCAGCTGATGCAGGTAGGTTGCAAGCAACTCAATGAAATGATTTGCAGCAGCTTCTTATTAAACAGGCAGGTTGTAAGCAGCTCATGCAGACAGCTTACAAGCAGCTGATGCAGGTAGGTTGCAAGCAACTCAATGAAATGATTTGCAGCAGCTTCTTATTAAACAGGCAGGTTGTAAGCAGCTCATGCAGACAGCTTACAAGCAGCTGATGCAGGTAGGTTGCAAGCAACTCAATGAAATGATTTGCAGCAGCTTCTTATTAAACAAGCAAGTTGCAAGCAGCTCATGCAGACAACTTGCAAGCAGCTAAAGAAAAGCCTTGCAGCTGCTTCCTGAAAAGTCTCGCAGCTGCTTCCTTTCTTTTATAAATAGAGAAGTTTTCAGTTCATTATGAATATAACTCTAAAAGTTGAATAAAATATCAATCTCCCTCTATACTTGTCTTCAACTTATTTTTTTTATAGTCTTTATTTTATAACAGTATTATTAAATTTTTTTTTGACAAGGTGGGTTGCTCTAATGGTAAGCACTCTCCACTTCCAACCAAGAGGTTGTGAGTTCGAGTTACTCCAAGAGCAAGGTGGAGAGTTCTTGGAAGGAAGGATGCCGAGGGTCATTTGGAAACAGCCTCTCTACCTGAGGGTAGAGGTTAGGTCTGCGTACACACTATCCTTCTCAGACCCACTAGTGGATTATACTGGGTTGTTGTTGTTGGTAGTATTGTTAATTTTGGCATTGTTATACCACGTGATTTGATATGAAATAATATTGAAATTGGTGTATAAGTTATATCTAGATTAGTTATACATTAAAACTTCAAACCAAATATTGGATAAAAATAATGCAGATTCTTATATCATGATTATTTGTCTTATGCGGCAAACCAAACGGGCGTTAGTGCATGTTCTCTTTTATAATCTACATCATATTCTACTCTTTCTTTTTAAAATGTACACTTTAATCTCTTTATCTTCTTACAAAATATTAAAAGTTTCTTTAATTCCACGAAGATAAAATAGAGATAAAAAAATAAGAATAATTATATTTTTTGGCCGCCCTAAAACTTATTAATATTTGGAAAAATATAGTTGTATATATTAAGTATACAAAAATATACCTATAATATACTAATTATATACATAATCAATGTATATATTTTATATATTTGGCTAGCGCCCGTAATTAATTTCGGCCGATGGGCTAAAAAAAACTATAAATAGAATTGAAAAAGTGCTCAGAAACAGAATGTAACTCATAAATGACTGAAAATACTTATGGGGTTGAATTTGGAGCTTTCCATTTTTAGGATAGTATAAATAGTATTAATACTAGCCACATTAATCTTTAGTATGTATCAGTAGATCTTGACAATTACACAATCAAGCAAGTAGCAACATAAATGTTATTTCTGTATTTAGAACCATTATACAAGCCTTTTGCAGACCGATTGCTTAAAAATATGCATAGAAGTGGTTATAATAATTTAAAGCAGTCCATTGTGAGATTAGTGGTTAATAAATTTACATTAGTTCATTGTAAGACTAACTTATAATTCAAAGAAAAGGCAAAAAAATCAGGAAATTACTCTTTTTAAGACAATATATGCTTAAAATATAACTATCCCCTCCCCGTCTCCCCCAAGCACTAGGATTTATGATGCGGAATTAATGCAAGCGGCAAAATCGAGTTTTTCATGTAATACAGTTGATTAACTCTAAAGAACTACTATTGACGCAACTCAATGAAGACAAAATAATTACCATTAATAAAACTCTATGGGTCCCTAATCACAAAATATTGTGGAAAAAAATACTAAAAATAATTAAGAACTTACATAATTATTAACGTAATACCTGAATACAACATATCTCATAATATTGTACAAAGTAACATTCACTGTCCTTGAGGACATATAAGACTCTCCATAAAAGTTCATGTTCCTTCAGAAATATAAATCGATTCATCAACCATCAGACCCTTCCATCGATTCTCTTTCATATTATAGATAATCAGCTTCTCTTGTCAAATCACTTGCAATGAAACTTCATCACTTGGGAGTATAGCTCGTAAAATCTATATTCTAGGGCATGCGACGATTCTTTCACGACCTGGGATGTTAATTTATTTACTAAATATCATTTGTCTCTACCCAAGATTCCAACATCACAGTTTTATTTTTATTTAAATTTCGAAGGAAATGACCTTTTAAATGCAGTATTTCATCAGTACTTTTTCAAGGCTTTGGCTTGCCGCATAAGTCTGAATATCATATTTTTATATGTGAAAAGAAGTATAAATATCTTTATATACCAATAGTGTGCAATCATACTTGGTATCTGGTCCTTTAAATGTAATTTTAGTCCATGACTCCTTAGTTGGATAGTCTCTCATCATCCAAACGTCCCTCATATTGAATACAGAAAGACAATTTCTAAGAGCAATAAGTTTTCACAAAAGAAAACCAGGAGTAATAAGTACCGGCACCTGTGAGAATATCTTATTGCTTAAATCAAAAGCAACAGTTATAAGTGATGAACCATTAGGAGCTTTGCGAGTAACCTATTGCAGAGCCCCATTTACCAAAACTCAACCACCAACACGATAACATGAATGTGAAGAGACACCCACACAGTAGTCTGATCTGGGTACTGACCGTTAGCCCAGTCATATATAACGCATGCTAGGCATGCACTATATGTAACATTGTTATTTGTTTTTTTTTTTGCACAATATTTTAGTTCATTTTAGTGTTTTACACGTTAATTTGGTTTCAGACTCTTATTTATTTTGATAATTTCTATTTCAAATTAATAAGGTATAAGACATGTATTTCAATATACTACCTCGATTTTGTTACCAAGAAACTTATTGATATACTTGAAGAGTTGAATAGTTTAATTTAAAGTCCTACAAATATTAGACAAAGTTCAATTTTTTATTTTTTATTTGAATTATTAAAAACTTAAAAATATGAAAAAGAGATTTACTGCATTCTCAATGCCACCATATGAAAAAAATGAAACTCTTTTATTAATAAATAAGATAAACAATGAACACAACAAAATAATGAAGTTATTTCCTTTATGTACTGCGGAGAATGAGATAGTTGCCAATGGTCTACTCAAATATATATATGATGATTTTGCATTGCCAAGGAATATAAAGAAATTGCATATGAGAGGAAAGAGTGCATCATTTTCAGAATAGCACTAGCTGGCTCCATTTACCAAATAAAACAAGAGAATATGTTTACATACGTAAATACATCACAAGCACATGTGAATTCATTATTAACAGGAGTTGTAGTCACCGCTCTAATACTTAACCTTTGCCATTTCAAAAATACAACACGAGAAACTATATCTCTAAGCAAGTATATATATTAACATATAATGACTAATGACAAATTAAAATTACATATTTAGATGAAATTTAAGAAAGCAAATAAATATTTATCCACATTGTTGTTTAAAAAGTAAAATAAGCATTTTAAAAAAATATATATACTTTTCAAATTCGTAAATAGGAAATGACTGTAAATTACTTAATACTATATATCAATTACTTGTGATTAATTTTTTACATTTTGAACACTTAAGCTATTTGTATTTTTAATTAATTATAATTTTCAATATATACGAACTTATTTTTAGTAAAATTTTCTTTTTTTGATTGTTTCGCTTCAAACTTGTCACGGCCCAAACTAACCCCTGTCGTGATGGCGTCTATCGTGGAACTAGACAAGCCGACTCATTTCCAAAACAAACTGATATTTTCATTTCAAAGATAAGTTTCAATGCTATTCAACATAAAAACCTTTGTAAAGGAGTTCAAATCAAAACAAAAGTGCGGAAAAGAAAAGCCTCACATCGGGGTGTCACTAGTCATGAGCATCTACTACCATTTGTATGACAATATCAAGACTAACATCGTCGGAAAATAGCTAAATACAACTAAAGGAAGATAAGAGGTAGAAGAGCAAGGGATGCGGTCGCCAAGCAGCTACCTTGCTATCCCCGAGAAAATCTGCAATCAGAATAATCAACAACCGCTACCGTGTCCATCTACACCTGGATCTACACACAAGGTGCAATGAGTAACGTGAGTACGCCAACTCAGCAAGTAACAACAATAAATAAAGACTGAGTGGTAGTGACGAGCAATAAAGCATATCAAATTCATATCACAAAAAAATCGGTAAAGTACGGCATGCTTTAAAAATCAGTGTTTGAATCAAATCATCTCGTTTAAACCCGGTTCCAGTAAAAATTATTTAAAGATATTTTTCAACAGTTTTTCAAACAAAGCCTCAATGCAAAGGTGAGCAAAAATGATCAAATCATAAACAGTCTCTCGGGCAAACCTAACAGTCATTCGTGCCACTCGGGAATACCTCACAATCACTCTTGCCACTCGGGCATGCCTCACCATCATTCTTGCCACTCGGGCATACCTCACAATCACTCATGCCTCACAGTCACTCAGCACTCGGCACTTGCACTCAGTAGGTACCTGCGCTCACTGGGGGTGTGTACATACTCCGGAGGGGCTACTTCAGCCCAAGCGCTATATCAAGCCAAATCATGGCATAAATCACTCAGGCCCTCGGCCTATATCAAACATGCTGCGGCGTGTAGCCCGATCCCATAAATATCCTCACAAACCAGGCCCTCGGCCTCACTCAGTCATAAACCTCTCAAGCCACTCGGGCATTTCAGTAAAAACAAAACAGGGCATTCGGCCCAAAACAATATTTATATGCATCAAAATAGAGTCATAAAACTGAGTTATGCAGTAAACAAGTATAACCATGACTGAATATAGATTTTCAATCGAAAACAGAGAGAGGATAGTAATAAAAGGCCCCTAAGGGTCCAAACAATAGTGGCACAAGGCCCAAACATGGCATTCAGCCCAATTTACAGAAACTCTTTCTAAAACATATAAGTATCATATAATTTCCACAAAATATGTAACTTTACAATTGCTACGGGACGGACCAAGTCACAATCCCCAACAGTGCACACCCACACGCCCGTCACCTAGCATGTGCGTCACCTCAAAATAGTAGAATGATACAAAATTCCGGGGTTTCATACCCTCAGGACTAGATTTACAATTGATACTTACCTCAAACCGGTCAAATCTCTATCACGCAATGCTCTTGCCTTTGGACTCGGCCTCCAAATGCTCTGAATCTATTCACAATCAGTACAATACTATCAATATGCGGTAATGGAATGAATTCCACAAGAAAAGCTACAAAATTAGAACAAAACCCAAAATTGGCTCAAACCCGGCCCCCGGGTCCACGTCTCGAAATCCGACAAAATTTACAAAACTAGAAAGACCATTCACTCACGAGTCTAACTATACCAAATTCATCAAAATCCGACATCGTTTGGTCCTTCAAATCCTTAAATTACTTCTCCAAAAGTCCCAAGCCCTAACCCCTCATTTTTACTAATTACATGATTAAACAATGGGAAATCACCATATATACTAGTATTAGGGCTCTTGTAACTTACCTCGATTAAAACCCCCTTGATTCCCTCTTCAAGTCTCTCCCAAAAGCTCCAAAACCGAATAGAAATGGTGAAGAATGTATCAAAATTCGCGAAGTGTGCAATATGTACCTCCTGCCCAGGCTTCTCGCACCTGCGACCTTTTACTCGCACCCGTACGACCGCACCTGCGGTCCCATCAACCGCACCTGTGCAAGTCACTTAAACACCCAAGTTCCGCATCTATGGCCAACATGTCGCACCTACGCTTACGCACCTACGCGTGGCGCGCCGCATCTGCGAAGCCAACCTTCTTCCTTCCTTCCGCATCTGCGGCCCAGGTCTCGCACCTACGGGCTCGCAGATGCAATAGCCTTCTCGCACATGCGTATCCTTCTTGGCCCAACATTGCCGCACCTGCGCATCCAGCCTAGCCCAGCATTGCCTGCACCTGCGAACCCCCATGCGCTTCAGCGGACCCGCACCTGCGATTCTTCCTTCCGCATGTGCGAAAATAGCAGAAGCAGCAGCTTCAACTGCATCTTCCAACTTTGACAAATCTGTCAACCACCCGGAATCACCCTGAGGCCCTCAACCAAAAATACCAACAAGTTATATATCAACATACAAACTTAGTCGAACCTTCGAATAACTCAAAACAACATCCAAACACCAAATTACCCTCGGATTTAAGCCTAGGAACTTCTAAATTTCCAAATTCGGCAACCGATGCCAAAACCAACCAAACCACGTCCGAATGCCCTCAAATTTTGCACACACGTCACAAAATGACACTATGAACCTACTCCAACTTTCGAAATTCCATTCCGGCCCCGATATCAAGTTTTCCACTGCCGACCGAAATCGCCAAATTTCCAATTTCACCAATTCAAGTCTAATTCTACTACGGACTTTCAAATCACATTCCGGACGCACCTCTAAGTCCAAAATCACCTATCGGAGCTAACAGAACCATCAAAATTCAAATCCGAAATCATTTACACATAGGTCAACATCCGGTTGACTTTTCTAACTTAAGGTTCTAAATAAAAGACTAAGTGTCTCATTCCACTCTGAAATCACTCCGGACCCGAACCAACTAACCCGATATATCATAATATACCTTAAGAGCATAAAGGAAATAGAAATGGGAAAAACGGGGCTATAACTCCTGAATTGACCGGCCGGGTCGTTACATCCTCCCTCTCTTAAACAACCTTTTGTCCTCGAACGCGTCTAGAAACATACCTGCAGTCTTGAATAGGCGTGGATATCTGCTCCACATCTCCCGCTCGGTCTCTCAGGTGGCCTCCTCCACAGGCTGACCTCTCCACTGCACCTTCACTGAAGCTATATCCTTTGACCTCAACCTTTGAAACTGCCGATCCAAAATAGCCACCGGCTCCACATCATAAGTCATATCACCCTACAACTGAACCATGCTGAAGTCCAAAACATGGGACAAATCTCTAATATACTTCTGTAGCATGGAAACATGAAATACTGGGTGCACACTCGACAAGTTGGGTGGCAAGGCAAGCTTATAAGCCACCTCCCCAATCCTCTTAAGCACCTCAAAAGGCCCAATGAATCGGGGGCTCAACTTTCCCCTCTTCCCAAACCTCATAACACCCTTTATGTCCGATACCTTCAGCAAAACCTTCTCCCCAACCATGAAAGATACATCACGGACCTTCCTGTCCATATAGCTCTTCTGTCTAGACTGCGCCGTGCGAAGCCGCTCCTGAATCAATTTCACCTTATCTAATGCATCCTGGACCAAGTCTATACCCAAGAGCCTAGCCTCACCCGGCTCAAACCATCCAATCGGAGATCTACACCTCCTCCCATGTAAAGCCTCGTACGGAGCCATCTGAATACTCGACTGATAATTGTTGTTATATGCAAACTCCGTGAGTGGCAAAAACTGGTCCTATGAACCCCCAAAGTCAATGATACAAGCGCACAACATGCCCTCCAATATCTGAATAGTGCGCTCGGACTGCTCATCCGTCTGAGGGTGAAAAGTTGTGCTCAACTCAACCTGAGTACCCAACTCTCACTACACGGCCCTCTAAAACTGTGATGTGAACTGAGTACCCCTATCTGAAATGATGGAAACTGGGACAACATGCAGGCGAACAATCTCTCGGATGTAAATCTCAGTCAACCGCTCTGAAGTGTAAGTAGTACCAACTGGAATGAAGTGTGCGAACTTGCTCAGTCGATCCACAATAACCTAAATAACATAGAACATCCTCGAAGTCCGTGGGAGCCCAACTACAAAGTCCATGGTGATCTGCTCCCACTTCCATTCCGGAATGTCTAATCTCTGAAGCAAGCCACTCGGTCTCTGATGCTCATACTTAACCTGGTGACAGTTGAGACACCGAGCTACAAACCCAACTATTTCCTTCTTCATCCGCCTCTACCAATAGTGTTGTCTCAAATCCTGGTACATCTTCACGACACCCGGATAGATGGAATACCGCGAGCTGTGGGCCTCCTCAAGAATCAACTCTCGAAACCCATCTACATTAGGCACACATATCCGGCCCTGCATCCTCAACACGTCATCATCACCAATAGTCACATCCCTAGCATCACCTCTCTGAACCCTATCCTGAAGAACGATCAAGTGAGGCTCATCATACTGACGTTCCCTGATACGGTAATAAAAAGAAGACATGGAGACCACACAAGCCAATACCCGACTAGGCTCCGAAATATCCAATCTCATAAGCTGGCCCGCTAAGGCCTGAACATCCAATGCCAAAGGTCTCTCTGCTACTGAAAGGTATTCTAAGCTCCCCAAACTCTCTGCCCGGCGACTCAAAGCATCGACCACCATATTGGCCTTCCCCGGGTGGTACAAAATAGTGATATCATAGTCCTTAAGAAGCTCCAACCATCTCCGCTAATGCAAATTAAGATCCTTCTGCTTGAACAGATGTTGCAGACTTCGATGATCAGTATAGATCTCACAATGAACCCCATACAAATAATGACGCCAAATCTTCAAGGCGTGAACAATGGCTGCCAACTCAAGGTCATGGACAGGATAGTTCTTCTCATGGATCTTCAACTTGCGCGAGGCGTAGGCAATCACCCTACGCTCCTGCATCAAAACACAACCAATGCATATCCTCGAGGCATCATAATACACAGTGTAAGAACCTGAAGCTGATGGAAGAACTAACACTAGAGCTGTGGTCAAAGCAGTCTTGAGCTTCTGAAAGCTCTCTTCGCATTCATCCGACCACCTGAATGGAGCACCCTTTTGGGTAAATTTGGTCAAAGGCGATGCAATAGATGAAAATCCCTCAACAAAGCGACGGTAATAACCTGCCAAACCAAGGAAGCTCCTAATCTCCATGGCTGAGGACGGTCTAGGCCAACTCTGTACCGCCTCTATCTTCTTCGGATCCACCTGAATACCCTCACTAGACACCACGTGTCCCAAGAATGCTACTGAACTGAGCCAAAACTCACTTGGAGAGCGTTTCATAAAGCTTCTCCTCCCTCAATCTCTGTAATACAATCCTCAAATGTTGAGTGTACTCCTCCTGTCTACAAGAGTACACCAGGATGTCATCAATGAATACAACTACGAATGAGTCCAAATAGGGCTGGAATACATCGTTCATCAAATGCATGAACGTTGTTGGGCATTGGTCAGCCCGAAAGACATCACTAAGAACTCATAGTGGCCATATCGGGTCCTGAAAGTTGTCTTAAGAATATCTGAATCCCGAATCTTCAGTTGGTGATAACTGGACCTCAAATCAATCTTGGAGAACACCCTCGCTCCCTAAAGATGGTCAAATAATTCATCAATACGAGGCAAATGATACTTGTTCTTGACTGTGACCTTGTTCAACTGCTTGTAATCAATACACATTCTCATGGAACCGTCCTTCTTCTTCACAAATAGAACCGGTGCACCCCAAGGTGAAACACTAGGCTAAATAAACCCCTTATCAAGGAGTTCCTGAAGCTGTTCTTTCAAATCCTTCAACTCCACCGGTGCCATACAATACGGTGGAATAGAAATGGGCTGAGTGCGCGGCACCAAATCGATACCGAAGTCAATATCCCTGTCAGGCGGCATGTCCGGCAGGTCTGCAGGACACACATCCAGAAAATCATGTACCACCGGAACAAAATCAATGACAAGAGTCTCTACACTAACATCCCTCACAAAAGCCAAATAAGATAGGCAACCCTTCTCAACCATGTGCTGAGCCTTCAAATATGAAATCACCCTACTTGGTACATAATCTACAAAAACGCTCCACTTAACCCTTGGAATTCCTGGCATAGCCAATGTCACCGTCTTAGTGTGACAATCTAGAACATCATGACATGGAGATAACCAATCCATACCCAATATCACATCAAAGTCAACCATATTGAGCAATAAAAGGCCCACTTTGGTCTCCATACCCCCAATAGTCACCACACATGACCGATATACGTGGTCCACAATAATAGTATCGCCCACAGGAGTAAATACATGAACAGAAGAAACTAGAGACTCACGGGGCATATCCAGAAAATAAGCGAAATACGAGGAAACATATGAATACGTGGAACCAATGTCAAATAATACTGAGGCATCTCGGTGACAAACTGAGACAATACCTGTAATCACAGCATCTAAAGCAATAGCATCTGGTCTGCCAGGGAGGGCATAGAAACGGGCCTAGCCACCCCCTGATCTGCCTCCCCCTATAGGGCAACCCCTAGCTGACTGACCTCCATCCCGAGCTGACTGGGCGGGTAGTGAGGTAACTGGTGCTGATGTCAGAGGTTGACTCCTCTACTGAGATAGACCTTCATGACGACGAGGACAATGCCTCCACATATGCCCAAACTTCCCACACTCAAAATAACTCTCTAGTGCTGGTGGCAGGAACTGAAGGGAACCCCTAGCACCGGGATAACTGGTAGAAGAACCTGGCATGGAAGAGCCCTGAACAGGTGGAGCATGGGACGAACTCTGAGATGGAAGGGCACTAAGTGATGAGTGGCCCTGATGAGAACTGTAAGAACCATGGCCAGATGATGCACCTCAGTGAAATGGTCGACCTCACTGAGCCTGTCTGAAATGACGACCTCTACCATGCTGGAACTGACCCCCAAAAGGAGAACCGCTGAATCCACCCTGACCACGAGGCCTCTTGGTCTCCCTCTTAACCCTCTCCTGACCACGAACCATCTCAATCTGCCGAGCAATGTCGACAACCTTATCAAAAGTAGCACCCGAAACTCTCTCTCTGGTCATGAGCAACTGTAGCTGATAAGTGAGACCATTAATAAACCTCATGGTCCTCTCCCTGTCTGTGGGAACCAATCGGATAGCATGATGGGCCAACTCCGAGAATCGCATCTCATACTGAGTCATAGACATATCACCCTGACGAAGTTGCTCAAACTGTTTGCGCATCTTCTCTCTGCGGGATCGAGGAACGAACTTCTCCAAAAAGACCACGGAGAACTGCTGCGCCAACAGGCCTACGCCTCTCGTAAGCCTCCCACCATCTGAGTGCAGCCCCAGAAAACTAAAAAGTAGTGACGGAGACCCCACAAGTCTCCAGAATACCAGCAGTACGGAGTATCCTCTGACACTTGTCCAAAAAGTCCGAGCATCCTCTCTCTCTCTCTCTCTCTCTCTCTGTGCCACTAAAAGGTGGTGGCTGGAGTCTCCCAAACCTCTCCAACTTACGCTGATCATCCTCAGGCATAGCAGGAACCACATAATTATGAGCAACTGCAACCGGCTGGGTTAGTGGTGCCTCCAGTGTCTGAAGTCCCCGAACAACCTGCTCGGGTGTGCGAGCAACGGGAGTCTGAGTGCCCCCTGGCCCGAGAAGTGGTTGCGGCCGTCGAGATAGAGACCGCATGAGCAAGGCTAGTACACGCTGTCAGAATTTGAGCTAGGGCCTCCTGAAGGCCTGGAATCACAATAGGCACATGTGGTGCCTGAGCTGGTGCATCAACAACTGGAACCTGGTCCTGACCTGGGACAACTGGTGGATCTGCAGGTACTGCCCCAGCTGTTGTACGGGATGCACCTCTACCCCTACCACGACCTCTACCGCGAACTCGGCCTCTCGCAGCCCTGGCTGGTGGTACTGGTGCCTGGCCCTTCTGACCGGTAGTACGAGTCATTACTATCTGTGAGAGAATGAAACAACATATGTTTAGTTACTAGAATTAACAGATTCGCACGATAAGAATTCAAGAATGTGGAATCTTCCTAAAGGTTCTGCAGCCTCTCGAAGATAAGTACAGACGTCTCCGTACCGATCTGCAAGACTCTACTAAACCCGTTCATGACTCATGAGACCTATGTAACCTAGGCTCTAATACCAATCTGTCACGACCCAAACTAACCCCTATCGTGATGGCCTATCATGGAACTAGGCAAGCCGATATTTTCATTTCAAAGATAAGTTTCAATGCTATTCAACATAAAAACCTTCGTAAAGGAGTTTAAATCAAAACAAAAGTGCAGAAAAGAAAAGTCTGACATCAGGGTGTCACTAGTCATGAGCATCTACTACCATTTATCTGAGAATATCAAGAATAACATAGTCTGGAAAATAGCTAAATACAACTAAAGGAAGATAAGAGGGAGAAGAGCAGGGGCTGCGGTCGCCAAGCAGCTACTTTGCTATCCCCGAGAAAATCTGCAACCAGAATAATCAACAACTGCTACCGAGTCCAGCTATACCTGGATCTGCACACAAGGTACAGGGAGTAACGTGAGTACGACAACTCAGCAAGTAACAACAATAAATAAAGACTGAGAGGTAGTGACGAGCAATAAAGCATATCAAGTTCATATCACAAAAAAAAAATCAGTAAAGTACGACTTGCTTTAAAAATTAGTGTTTGAATCAAATCATCTCGTTTAAATCCGGTTCCAGGAAAAAATATTTAAAGATATTTTTCAACAGTTTTTCAAACAAAGGCTCAATGTAAAGGTGAGCAAAAATGATGAAATCATAAACAGCCCCTCGGCCAAACCTCACAGTCACTCGTGCCACTCGGGCATACCTCACAATCACTCTTGTCACTCGGGTATGCCTCACCATCACTCTTGCCACTCGGGCATACCTCACAATCACTCATGCCTCCTAGTCACTGAGCACTCGGCACTCACACTCAGTAGGTACCTGCGCTCACTAGGGGTGTGTACAGACTCCGGAGGGACTCCTTCAGCCCAAGCGCTATATCAAGCCAAATCATTGCATAAATCACTCAGGCCCTCGGCCTATATCAAACATGCTGCGGCGTGCAACCCGATCACAAAAATATCCTCACAAACCAGGCCCTCGACCTCACTCAATCATAAACCTCTCAAGCCACTCAGGCATTTCAGTAAAAAAAACAACAGGGCATTCGGCCCAAAACAATATTTATATGCATCAAAATAAAGTCATAAAATTGAGTTATGCAGTAAACAAGTATAACCATGACTGAATATAGATTTTCAATCGAAAACAGAGAGAGGATAGTAATAAAAGGCCCCTAAGGGTCCAAACAACAGTGGCACAAGGCCCAAACATGACATTCAACCCAATTTACAGAAACTCTTTCTAAAACATATAAGTATCATATAATTTCCACAAAATATGCAACTTTACAGTTGCTACGGGACGAACCAAGTCACAATCCCCAACAGTGCACGCCCACATGCCCATCACCTAGCATGTGCGTCACCTCAAAATAGTAGAATGATACAAAAATCCGGGGTTTCATACCCTCAGGACTAGATTTACAATCGATACTTACTTCAAACCGGTCAAATCTCTACCCCGCAATGCTCTTGCCTCTGGACTCGGCCTCCAAATGCTCTGAATCTATTCACAATCAGTACAATACCATCAATACGCGCTAATGGAATGAATTCCACAATAAAAGCTATAAAATTAGAGCAAAACCCGAAATTGGCTCAAACCCGACCCCCGAACCCACATCTCAAAATTCGACAAAATTTATAAAACGAGAAAGCATATTCACTCACGAGTCTAACCATACCAAATTCATCAAAATTCGACATCGTTTGGTCCTTCAAATCCTTAAATTACTTCTCCAAAAATCCCAAGCCTTAACCCCTCATTTTCACTAATTACATGATTAAACAACGGGAAATTACCATATATACGAGTATTAGGGCTCTTGTAACTTACCTCAATGAAAACCCCTTTGATTCCCTCTTCAAATCTCTCCCAAAAGCTCCAAAACCGAATAGAAATAGCGAAGAATGCACCAAAATTCGCGAAGTGTGCAATATGTACCTTCTGCCCAGGCTTCTTGCACCTGCGGCCTTTTACTCTCACCCGCGCGACCGCACCTGCAGTCCCATCAACTGCACATGCGCAAGTCACTCAAACGCCCAGGTTCCGCATCTGCGGCCAACCTGTTGCACCTGCGCTTGCGCACCTGCCTGTGGCGCGCCACATCTGCGAAGCCAGCCTTCTTCCTTCCTTCCGCATCTGCGCCCCAGGTCTCGCACCTGTGGGCTCGCAGATGCGATAGCCTTCTAGCACTTGCGCACCCTTCCTAGCCCAGCATTGCAAGCACCTGCGACCCCGCACCTGCGATTCTTCCTTCCGTAGGTGCGGAAATAGCAGAAGCAGCAGCTTCAGCTGCATCTTCCAACTTCGACAAATCCGTTAACCACCTGGAATCACCCCGAGGCCCTCGGGACCTTAACAAAAAATACCAACAAGTTATATATCAATATACAAATTTAGCTGAACCTTCGAATCACTCAAAACAACATCCAAATACCAAATTACCCTCAAATTCAAGCCTAAGAACTTCTAAATTTGCAAATTCGTCAACCGATGCCGAAACCAACCAAACCACGTCCGAATGACCTCAAATTTTGCACACACACGTCACAAATGACACTACGAACCCACTCTAACCTACGAAATTCCATTCCGGGTCCGATATCAAATTTTTCACTGCCGACCGAAATCGCCAAATTTTCAATTTTGTCAATTCAAGCGTAATTCTACCATGAACCTCCAAATCACATTCCAGGCGCACTCCTAAGTCCAAAATTACCTAACGGAGCTAACAAAATCATCAGAATTTAAATTCGAGATCGTTTACACATAGGTCAACATCCGATTGACTTTTCAAACTTAAGGTTCTAAATAAGAGACTAAGTGTCTCATTCCACTACGAAACCACTCCGGACCCGAACCAACTAACCCGGTATATCATAATATAGCTTAAGAGCATAAAGGAAATAGAAATAGAAAAAAATGGGGCTATAACTTCCGAAACGACCGCCCGAGTCGTTACAAAACTATATCAGAGTTACTTACTTAATTTTATAGATTTTTCATTATATAAAGGATTTAAGTGTTTGATACCAAAAATATGAAGAACATCATTGTATTTGATTATAAGTGGTACAATTGTTTTATTTACAGGGATCAATCATCCATGGTGAGTCTTAGTAGGCTTTTGGACATAAAAATTATAAATTTTGAAAAAAAATAGTATTTGGAGTTAAATTGAAAAATAATATCTGGAATTTGTAATTATATTTGGAGATACATTTCACTTGAAAAACAATTGCAGTTTAGTGAGTGGGGAAAAAGTTATTTTGAAAAATTTTAAAAACTGGTCAAAAACACTTTTTGATGTTTGAAAAACTCATTTTCGAAGAATCTCCAAAAACTTACAAACTTCATGGACAACCACGTTTTTGAAAAAGAAATTCGAAAAAAAGAAAAAAATTCGGGTCCTTGCCCGTTTGGCCATAATATATTTTTTTTTTACTTTTTTCGAAACTAGTGTTTGACCATGAAATTTTCAAATTTCGCTTGAAGTTGAATTTCAGAATTTTTTTGAAATTTGAAAAACTTCAACAAGATGTTTTTCAAAAGTTTTACTTTATCACTCACACAAATTTAAAAATATCTCCAAGTTTTATTAATATCTAAACACAACTCTAATTTTCAGATAACATTTTACTTTGAATTTTTCTTTTCTACTTTGTTCCGGAATTTTACAATTCTAATGTCCAAACACCCACTTATAGTGTTTTAGTGTAATTTATGAAAAAAGGAAAACAAAAACTCTATTGGTCTGTCATTGCAGCTTAAACGACAGGATGTAACTCGTAATAGTGACGTCTCCTTTTCCATCTAAATCATCTTTTTCTAAAAAGCATCCACTTTGATTTCCTTTGAGAAATTTCTCAGATCATTTACAAAGTTCAAAGTCAAAATCTGATTAATTTCCAATTTTCCAAAACCTCTCAAGTTTTCTCAGGTCAGTCCATCAAACTCTATTCTCAATAAAGCAAACCTGTATGTATATACAATTATTTGCAAAAGTTCATGAAATTTTTTTCAAGATTCATGTATTCATTGTGTAAATCGGTTTTTTCAGTTGATCTAATGAACCCCCCGATTTTTTCTTGCAGCAGTTAAATAATTTTCATTTTCTGAAGCTTTAACAAAATTTAACAATGTTTCCCCGACTCTTTGGAAAACCTAAACAAGAAACAAATGCTCTAGCTACACTAGACAAGCTAAACGAGGTATGATCCTGGTTTTTTTGGTTTTCTACTTTAGATTTTGTTTTATTTTTATTATTTGTGGCTCTTTCAATTTTCACTTTTATGTTTGATGATGATGAAAAATCTCGTTATTTGCTGGTTATGGAAAGGGGGTGGGGGAGTAAGTATTAGCTATCTATACTATTATTATAGTTAATGTGCCGTGTAACTGGATTCCGTTAAAGTTGGAATTGAATAGTAGCTCTGTTAGTTATGTGAGATTTTTTTGTGGAATTTGTTGCAAGAAAGGAACTTGCTATAATCCTGCACTTCTGTATGTTGTGTTGTTGTAATCATCTATTTCTCTCAGTTTAGTTTATGTTTGCTCTACGAACTAAAAGTTTGTGCCTTTGTGGAAATTGTATATATTATTGCAGTCTTATCTATCGAAAGGAAGAAAAGAAAGAATAATGAGTCATAATGCAGGTTAATATTTGGTTCCATCTAATGTAATTCACTGACTCAAGAGTGTTAATGATGTTCTTTGTCGCAAGAACATCCGACTTCCTACCCTAAGAGCCTGGGAGAGAGCAAGTTGGCTTCAGATCTTTGTATGGCTACATGGGTTTACAGTTCTATTTTATTCTCAGATACAAACTTATGAGAAATGATGGGAAGCTCCTCCATTTTGCTGGTGGAAGGATAGTGGACAGAGGCTATATACAATATTTCGAGCCTGCTAGATTTTAGCTGCCATAGGCGGATATGATAGATTTTACAGGTGGCTTTTTTGCAACCCGATTGTATTTGAGAGAATGAGTGACTGCATACTGCTTACCCTTTCCAGAATAGCTGTGCTGCAAAGTTTGATAGTTTTCATCTATGTTGCGCGGACTCTCCAAAATAGCTGCCGCATCCGTGTCGGATCCTCCAAAAATACACTATTTTTGAAGGATCCGACACGCACCCATCAATATTTTCGGAGAGTCCGAGCAACATAGGTTTTCATTTATCTAGGTGCAAAAGTATTGTCGTTTCTTGGCTTTTTTTTAGAGTGCCCTGATTGGGAGGTGCAAAATTCAAATTTGTACAGTCTGATTTTTTCTTCTACTTCTACCACACGAGCTTCCAGTGGCTTTTCCTCTGAAATAATGGGAGGTTTATCATATGCAAGGAATGGTGGACAAAAGAACTATAACTTGAGCCGCAGTTGTTTGGCCTAGTCTTAGTTGGGGGCAAGTTCATAAAGGGTGTGGGCTCTTTACCAAATATGTTGGTGGCAGTTATTCATGTTATTTCATTCTTAACTCAGGCATGGCTTACTTTTGGACCATCTTATTTGATCTAGGAAGACAAATGTGAAGCTAGAACCAAAGGGGTTTGTATTATCGTTATTTCCACCTATTTTGGTGAAGAAATTGATTGTTATCTTCTGTCCCCTAGTTTGCTCCATCATTTTGTAGACTGGTTTTGTCATAACTTTCTTTCTTGTTAATCTCAGCCAAAGTTATTGGCTTATTTAAAATTTTCAAGTAAATAATAAAGAGCTTACATTTTATTTTGGTTATTCTGCACAGACTCTTGAGATGCTTGAGAAAAAGGAGAAAGTTTTACTGAAGAAGGCTGCTGGTGAGGTTGAAAAAGCTAAGGAATTTACTAGAGTGAAAAACAAAAGGGGTATGGCCTATTGAAAATCATTGACAAGATGAGATTTCTCCATCCTATGTAGTTCACTAGTTATGGATACTTTTTACATTGAGATTTTTTCTTTATTATGGTCTATGTTACTGTAATGCACTTAAGGATGCGACATACTATGAAAAATATTCTTTTGCATGTATGATCAACTGCTGGATGTTTAATGTCCATTATTGCCATGTGTTTGCATGATCTCTAGAATCGAGTAATATCAGACAAATCTGATGATTTGATTATATTTTGTGTGTGAGACAAAGTAGTTTATGTATGGTGAACTTGCTAGGTTAACAGGTGAAAAATTATCTTATAATTTGTAGAAATAACGGGGTACTGTTATTTTTAATGTCATTAATACATTATAAATTTTAAAAAAAAAAAAACATAGTACACATATTATTTGTCTTCATGAGCTTATCCTTCGGATTTTCTGCCCGGCGGGTTGGGGGTGATACTTGAGGTTATTCCTAGAGGTCCTTGTCATTTCAGAATTCCAATTAAGGTTCTACTTAATGTTTCAACTAAGCCAATTCGAAGTAAGGAACAAACTGGAAAATAAAGTTACTACTGTTGATATGCGTTTTTGATCTCTAACTATTTTATCTACTTTTTTTGTTCAAAGAGGGCATGGTTCAAAAGAAAGTTTTGTAGTTAAAGCTTAGGAGAGTTATTGTGCAATAGGGAGAGATTTTAGTCCTTTGGCTTACCTAGTAGGTTACAAGTGTTATCTTTGCAGTTTCTCATGCTATAGACAGTATGCAATACATGATCGATCAACCAACGTGGCTTCAATTCCATACAACATTAGGGTCAGCTGTACGAATCCCCTGAAAGCTATTTTGCTGTGTTCAGACCCAAATCATCTGAAACAACTATGCAAGACACACTTGGCAATAAAAGTTTGACTTGTTTTTGGAGATATGTTAGAACAGGTAAATAGTTAAAGATAATAATGCATTTCCTCTGAAAGAGCTCATTAGAGAATGATGGAAGCTTAGAGATGCTTTCTATGAAACTGCATTTGATCCTGGCTGATCTGGTGAAAGTCTGGATACCTTGCTCCATTTTACTGGTTTACCGGATATATTTCTACCTTAAAGAAAAGGAACAAACATGGTTTACTTGCTCATGCCAGCTCAAGCTAGTCTGTTGTGTTTGAGTTTCAACGGATGATAGAGGGAAATTGGATATGACAAGCAGCTATGTTTCTCGCTCATGTACATGGATTTTCAGTTTTCACTGCCTTAGCATTGCGAGGACATACTGTATTATAGGATGATGATGTGAATTATGTTCTCGTATTTTTTAACATTTTTCCCTTGCTAAATTTTTCATATTTGATTTGTTTACAGCAGTAACGAATTTCTTTCTCTTTTAGCTGCAATACAATGTTTGAAAAGGAAAAGGCTTTATGAGCAGCAAATTGAGCAGCTTGGAAACTTTCAATTGCGTATTCATGATCAGGTGCTCTTCATGTGTTCGTACATCTTGGAATCCTTGCACCAAAACTTATCATACCAGCATGAAGAGACATGGTTTGAATTCACTTGTTTGTGTCTTGGTTTCAGATGATAATGTTAGAAGGTGCAAAAGCCACAACGGAGACTGTTGATGCTTTAAGAACTGGAGCAGCTGCTATGAAAGCTATGCAGAAGGCAACGTAAGTTGTATATGCTACATGTTAAGTGCTATTTACTGCTCTTTTCTTCTGTAGATGCAAACAGCTTTTGCAGAGAAAAGCTGTAGAAACATACAGGCTGATTAAAGTGAGGAATGAGAGATCTTCAAATAAGAAATTTTTCCTTGATGCATGTTAAAGCATCGACTTTATCTTGTTATGTTCTTACATGATTTACAAGATATAGTCTGTCATTATCGAGTCACAGCAGAGGTTTACTCTTTGAAGCGTGATCTTAATGGATGTCTAATCTTAAATTCCATAACACTTTATATCTTTTAGTTACGAGTTGCCGTCTTGCCATATGCTATGTCGGCACATGCAAGGGTGTAGTTCCCTCATCCCCACACTTACATGTCGTGTTTTCTGTGTGTGTCACCTAGTGTTTCTGATTCATCAGGATAATCTCCACTACTTGCTAGTAATTAGTTCAGTATGTTGTTATGTTCATGGTTATCCTTGTTAACTTGGGGTTGTCCCTGATATGCACTAATATATTCTGTTTTTTCAGGAATATTGATGATGTCGACAAAACCATGGATGAGATCAACGAGCAAACAGAGAATATGAAACTGATTCAGGAAGCATTGGCAACACCAATTGGTTCAGCTGCTGATTTTGATGAAGTATCTTCGTATTATTCCTAACTTCGTATAAGTTGTATTTCACTCGTTCGGAACAAGAATTTACCTGTATCTTTTTGCAGGATGAGTTGGAGGCAGAGCTTGAAGAACTGGAAGGAGCTGAGTTGGAGGAGCAGCTCCTTCAGCCAGCTACAACCGCTCCTGTCGCGCCAATTAATGTACCTGCTGGTAGGCAACAAGTGCGTCCTGCTGCTCAGAAGACAGAAGAAGATGAGCTTGCTGCTTTGCAGGCTGAAATGGCTCTTTGAACAGGTCATTTCCCATTCGATTTCCTATGTTGCCCCCCGAGTATTCAGACTAGGAACCCTGATTTGTGTATTTAAAATTTTGAATACCTGATGATATATTGCTATTTACACGGGCAAATTACAGCCAGTGTTTTAAAAGGCATGAGCGTAAGGTGAGGCGTAAGCCTCGAGGCACGGGGCGTAAGCCTCATGGGTATTTAATTTTTACTATTTAATAAAATAATATAATTACATTAAATATTTTTAAATAGGTAAAATTGCATAAAAATTGAAGAAAACTATAAATAAGTAAAAAATATATATAGATGTGTTCAATCCCCACTAATAACTAGTCAAAATAATCCTTATACGCTACTTACTGGCACAAGTAACTTGAGTTGAAAAGAATAAAGTTTTCTACATAAGGAACAAAAAGGATGACTAACCTGCAATTTGAACTTTGAACTCGCTGCTATGGACGAAAATGGAGCTTTCTTTGGATTTGCAAAAAAAAAAATCGTTCGTTGTTTTTGGGAGATAGTAACATACTAGCGTTCAAGATAAAGAATTAGAAAGACCATAAATTAGGGCTTCTAGCAATAAAAAAAAGTCTTGACTTTTAAATTTGATATTTCAGTTCTTTTTAAAACTTTTGATTAATTACAAGCTGACTTTTGAGAATTTGAGTATTTACTAAGGACTTATTCAACAAATTTTATTTTAATTTGAAAAAGTCTCCTGGGCTTACGCCTCACTGCAAAAACTCGCCTTAACGCCCGGGTGTACGCCCCGATGAGACTTTCGCCCCGCACCATCGCCTCGGGGCATTTTCGATGCGCCTCGCGGCCCTCGCCCTGGGGCTCGCCCAAGAAACGCCTTTTAAAACACTGATTACAACTGAAACATGCTATTTTTATAATTTTTAAATATATTTGAAAACACTTCCAGTTTTATGTTTATTTTCATTTTTTTTCCTTTGTGGTGCCTGCAGACTGCAGTAGCCGTAGTCCCTAAGTCGGTGGTTGACTTTTTTTGGGGGGGGGGGGTTAATGTTCATTATTAACTAATATCCATTTTCATCACCTTTATGTCGGTTATTGATCCATTAATTTGATATGGCTCTTACATTTCTAACTTGAATGACGTCAGTTGAGGCAAAGGAATGTTCAAAATGGGCTTAGCATAATATGAATGTCTGCCAATTCAAACTGGTTTATTTGAAAGGAAATTGTTCGACTCGTGTTCGACTTTCATATCTGGATATGGATACTAGGATAAGCGTGTAGGACGCAATCAGTCGCCTTCCTATTCGCTTATCAGTTTGCTAACGTCATTCCATTCTCGACTCTTGAGAACCAACTAAAGATTTCCGTTCGTTCTCAACCCTTTGTTAACCCAATTAAGAGCAGGAAAAGGAACCTTTAGTGCCACCATAAACAGATCATAGAATACAAAGAATCTCTCTGAAATTTAACCAGCAAATAGTGGTCCTGTATTTTGGCCAATTTATTTTAGTTACTCTTTCAAGATGCCAACTGGATATCAGATATTGTCTTGGTCATGTAGATGTGATGTGTTTCAACAAAGATGTTTACATTTTAAATGACAGTAAAGTCACGATCGATGGACTGTGTTATGCATTTTCTCTGGATTTCATGTTCTTAGATGCAATTTCAAGCAATGATGCAGCTGGAACGTTTGCAGTCTTTATGATTGATTTCGTGTGGTTGGCGTTTGAACTTTCTTTGACTGCTTCCTTGTCTGGTGTTTTTTTTGCAGTTCTCGTTGCCTCCCACGAGACAGTGTAAAGATGTGATGTATTCTTATGGTGGAGGATTATACGTCGGGCTCTACTCTCCCTCCAGTCTTCATGTTGAATTCGTAACATGCATGCAGGATCAAAAGTAAATGTGTAAATGACAGCAGATGAGTTTAATTCTATATCAAGTTGAAGTGGGAAAGAGCATGCTACTTTTGCGTGAAATATGAAATAGATGTTATAAAATACTCTTTGATGAATTTTCAAGACTTGATTAGTTATAATTGAAATATTCCGATGCTAATTAAAATTACCATGCAAAGGTTAAAAGGTTTAGGAGTTACTTATTGCTATTGCCATTGCAGATGATTGAAAACTAGTAGTGTTAAAAAAATGAGGAAACGAAGGATTGTGAGCATTGATCAAATTAACCACCTTCATTTGCATGGCAAAAATAAGCACAAGACAGTCAATATTATACTTCCCCTAATTACTATTAAGTCTTGCTCGCTGAAATGGTTTTATATTTTCCTAAGTTTGGTTCTATCACGTTTTATAAGAATAAGACACATAATTATGACTATTTATCCAATAAACAAGCAGTTGCCATTACGACCCTCTCGCTAATAACTAGATTTGTTCTTTTCCTATTTTCTTTACTTCATTTTCATTTTTGGTTTCCACAAAATAGTAGAAATTCACTTCCAAAAAACTATCTGAAACACCCCCATTTTTTTCAATGTTGTACATTTCTCATGTTTCCTTCTAGTTGACATCAACTCCACATAATTCTTATCATCTAAAATACTAAATGAGAGATTGCATTAGTGTTTTCACTTAATCCCTCCTGTTTAATTATACATTTCAATGACTAATGTAAACTCTTATCTTTTTTGAGATTGTAGTTCCAACATATTCATCAGCTGAAAGTGACTGGAAAATCAATATCTTCAAGAACTGATTGTTGATTCCATATGCCTGCACCCATAATTTCATCACCCATAGGAAACCCCTCAAATGTATTAAACCATGCTAGATCAATATTCTCATGCACTTCAACTGATGAAGATCCAAAAATCATCGATTCTTCTCGAGAAGTCGAAATCTTGGAATAGTCTTGAGTGAATCTTGAAAGAGGAAATTGTTTTTGGTCATGTTGAACCATGTTTTTGTTATTATTGAGAATACTACTGAATCCAGCAGAGTCCCAATTTGGAAATGCAAATTGTATTGGAGAATAGGCTGCTTGTTGTTCTTCCTCTTTTGGTACCATTGATGAGGAATGAAAAACTTGTTTGCTATCATCAAAGTTGTTTGTGGGGTTTGCATTTGGTGTTAGTAACTTCTTCTTCAATTTGGTATTCCAATGATTTTTCACATCATTGTCTGTTCTTCCTGGTAGCTTAGATGCTATAATAGACCATCTGCAATTTCAATAAAAAATTTAAAACTTGGGGTCACTCTTAAATACTAAAAATGCTACTTATTAAAATGGGAAAGTTAAAAGGGAAAAATCAGGTTTTGAAAGAGCAAGAATTAGCCTGCTTCCAAGTTGAGTGTAGAGAGAGCAGATAATGTTGTCCTCCTCTCGTGTAAAATTTCCAAGTTTGATATCTGGTCTCAAATAATTCAGCCATCTTAACCGGCAACTCTTGCCGCAGCGCTTTAGGCCTGCGTTAATTAATTTGCACACATATAATATAAGTTAGTCTTTAGTGTTGAACAAAGGCTATATACATAATATATATAGTGTGTATGAGAAAGAAAGAAAGAAAGAGAGAGAGAAATAGAACCAGCTCTGTGAGGAAGGGTAATCCAATTGCCAGCACTAGTGCCATATTTGAGGATATAATTCTTGAGAATTTCATCTTCCTCTGGAGACCATTGTCCTCTTTTCACCTTTGTCTTGTCACAACAAGGTGTCCTTCCCATGTTTTTTGCCCTACAAACTTCTTTTTAAGTCACTTTTGAGTGTGCAAAGGACTGAGTCTATGACTGTAGCACAAATTTATATAGGAAGAGGCAGGGTACATTAGGTAAGATGTTGGGGGTGAGGATGCTGGCAATCTAGAAAGAGTCATAAAACCATAGTACATGCACTTAAAAGAGTTTTAATTTCTTCACTTTATGTAAATTGAGAATACTTTTGGTGGCTGCCTCTTCAATCTTGATATTGCTAAGAGGAAAAATATATATTCATTTGGTCAGTAGCTTGAGGTAAAGCTTAGCATGACTTTAGTACTATGATTTAGTATGTACTAATTCTTTAAATCAAGAAAAAGTAGGGGTCACATGACATTAGGAAAACGAAATGTTGAAACCACATGACTCCATCACCAGAGTAGAAAAAGATTTTACTTTTGACACTTTGCTTGACATGTTAGTTTGTGTTTTTTTACTATGTATATACTGCACAAATTTGCAGTCAAGACTAGTGAACTTACCTTTTTCATTCGTCTACTTTCAAATCTCTGTTCAACTATGATAAAATAATAAGAAAAACAAATTTCCTCTTCAATTTACATAGTAATAATACTAATAAATGGCAGACGAAACATTCCGTATTAACACAAAGTTCGAGAAAGGACCGTACCCCAATGAAGTGTGATTCCACAGTTCGAATCGTGACTTATAGGTCATACAGAGATAATTTTATCATTGCTCCGAGACTCTCGTGGTAATGATACTAATGTTGTATCTAAAACATTTGGTTTCTTTTTGTCCATCTATTTTCTTAAGAAAGTGCGCTTTTGTACTCCCATTTCATATCATTTGTACCAAAAAAGACAATTTAGAAGTTAGAACTCCTCTTCATATTTCCAAAAACAAGAGAGCAGACATGTTACAAGAATCAAAGTTGCAGTCCTGACATGTGATTTAGCTGCCATATTTGTTGAGTTTATGACTGCAGAAAAGACTAGTACATTATTGAAGTAAGGAGTAAAGATAACACCTTTTTCATCATCTTGTCTGTTTAAGGCTTGACTCTTTCAAAAAGGTTAATACCATCTCCAATCGCCTTACTTCCTTTACAAGGCATACCTATTCTCAATTAGAGCCATCATAATTGCACTATTAATGTTAGTTTGGTAAGATGGATAAATGATAATTAATTTCGAGATTTAATTTGAGATGAGTTTATCCCATGTTTGGTTGGAATAAATCGCGGTATAATTGAATCCGGGATTAGTTTTCCTGAGATTTAGTATTTTTTTATCCATATTGGAGGTCGAGATAAAAATCCCGAGATAACTAATCCCGAAATAATTAATCTTGTGATAACTTATTTCCAACCAAACGACGCCTTAGTATTCATTACTCACTACTACAGTCAAACCTCTCTATAACAATCTCGTTTGTTCCGAATAATTTTAAATGTTATAGCGAAATGCTGTTATAGAGAATATATATTATAACATAAGATGAAAATTGATTCCGAAAAAACTTGGCTTTTATAACGAAGTGTGCAAAAGTTTAACACAAAAAAGTTTGTACTGTGGGCATTTTTGGCGGAATCTAAAATTTTGTAGGGCCCAATGGGTGTACTAGACACGAGGGGGAAAACAAAAAACAAATTATTAATAGGTGATCACAATAACTTTGGCCAATTTTGTTTATTCGTAGGGAAGAAAATTTTAATTTTTGGTTTCACCTATTATTTTTTTTTTGTTTTAAATTACTATTGTTATAAGTTACTTTCTGTTGTGACTATTAAGGTGGCCATGAAACATCGAAAACTCCTATTTTCATGACGATTACTTTGATAGGCACATAGGAGTCGTCACTGAAAATCACATTTCTTATAATATCATTGTTTTTGTTAAAGATAAAAACAAAAATGATACTAATTACAGTTCTTCTTTATATTTATTTTTCTAAGGCGACAAGTGAATTACCTTGATTTGGGTTTTCTTTTACATTTTGAAGTTATTCTTTTTAGGCTATGTTTATCCTTTTGCTTTTTCCATTTGACGTGGTAATTGAGACTAAAGAAGTTTGTGAAAGTTTGATTTCATAATATATTCCAAAAGAATTTGATCCAGTAATTTTTTTTTGTTACCTTTTTTACTTGACGTGGTAAATGAGACTAAAGAAGATTGTGAAAGTTTGGTATTTCGTCATATATTCCAAAAGAAGTTGATCAAGTACTTTACATGAATTTCTAAATATGTATGTTGAAATGTTTGCTATGACACTATATCTTAGGACCAACATTTTCTACACAAAATATTCTCCTGTATAAAGTGGTCCTAACAAATTTTAGCAAAATATTACTACAATCCATTTGTCCAACTTCACTAAAAACATTAAATTATACGTGAGGTTACACTCGATGAAGAATCTATTGCTGACTTTGAGGAACTTGTATATTCCTCTACCATGTTTTTTTCCATAGGACTAATTATGTAACATACTTCTCAAGTATGGGGAGAAAAACTGTCATCATGATAATTAGTGGGCTGAAAGTGACCCTTTGGAGAAAACAAAAAAGAAAATTTCTGAAAAATATAATAAAATAATTCTACCATATTTGCACCAGTGTATTTGTTGTGAATAATATTAGTTTACAGTTTTTAGCATTATCTCTTCATTAATCAACGATTGCATGTTTGATTTAAGGGAAAAAAGGTCGTATTTATCTCTCTACTATGATCTATATTTACCTATTTGTTCTTCAATCTCCTGAATCCAAAATTTCTCTTTTCCGAGCAATAACTCCAACTCAGTCACCTAATACAAATAAAATAATTTCTAGAAGATTTAAATAACAAATCGCTAAACACCCATTAATTTTTCATATAACTTTGTAACCTGGGTTTTCGATCTTCAAAATTAATTCAACCCAAGACAATAGCAATTTAATTTTGAGCACTCTAGAATCTTTTGAGACTTTGAGATTAGATAAAAAGAAGAGAGAAGAAAACAAAACAAAAAAAAAAAATGACGGAAGGGAGATGGAAATGACGACCCGGGAAGTAGAAAAGAAATAGGAAAAAGAATGTTAAAAAATAGGGATATTTTTTATTACTTTGCTAACGGTAGGAATAAATATAAACAGAAAATATGACAAAAGGGTAAATATAAACTATATACAGTAGTTGATCATGCCCAACTATGCCTATTAAAAAGGACCATGCAGTCATTGTAAAAATAATCCGGTTCAAAAGTGCAGAGTGGAATCCCATAGAGAACTAACCTATTTGCTACAACTTTTTAGTATCACTAATGATAAGCTCAATCAACTTTCAACGTTCAAGATTTTGATTTATGAATTAACAAAAATTACTTAACTAATAAAAATGACAATAAGAATAATCAACTAACAAGAATGAGGTTGACTCAACGTTAAAAGGCTCTAGAATTAAAGATTTCCCAGATTGTCGGATTATGTCTTAACACGTTAGCTATAATCTAGCCGCCCCACTCTCTAAAGATGACGAGTTCTTCACATATCACAATTATCTCTCGATCAATTACTATAATTTACTAGATGTATTCTCTCAAACCACTCTAGCTGACAATTCGTACAACTCATAAAGATCGCGCCAAAATTTCGTTATCTCTAATCCCACTTTTAAATCCAAGTAATTAATCTCTTAACTTACTCGAAATTGCCACTGTTCAATAACAATCTAATCAAGTGTTCTATCTTAAGCAACATAAGATAACTAGACACGATTAATCAATGGCCCTTCAATTAACCACAAGAAGCACATAGTTGAATTATTAGAGAGGAAAATATCTCAATTATACCAATACATAATCAATAATTCATCCAACAATTAATTCCATCAAACTTTAGATGACAGTGTAGATATTTATAATTTTATCAAATTTAAATTCATAAAAAAATTAGATTTTACCACAAATTAAATATATATTGGTCCAATTAATTAATATGAATTGGTATAATTGAGTTTGTTATTTAAATCTAATTAAATTGATTTAAATAAAGGTCTAAACACTATTGGGCTAGCCCATTAATCGGTCTTCTATCAAATGAGTCGGCCCGTGAGCCTCAAGTCCAATGGCCCAACAGGGTTTTATTAGAGGCTACTCCACCCCACACCTATATAAAGGGGTCATAGGAGAAGTCTAGAGGATCAATCAAGTAAGCAGAAGGAAAGGCTAAAGAAGCTCTGAAGAATAGCATCAAGGTCTCCATCCATATCTGCAATCTTCGTCTATGGTCAAATTCCAAAGGTGAACTCAAATCATAGGTGGAGGACTTCAAATCTTCCGTTCGTGATAAGCCAACACCAAATCCTGGTTCGTGACGACCTTCAAATTGTTCGTGACGTACCACAAATCTAAAATCCGTCAAGTTCAAGATCAAACTCTCAAGCTCTTGAACCATCATTCGTGAGGAGAAGTATCAGAGGATCACATCTCTTTAGATTTGAGATTTTCAAGAGACCGTAACCCTACCGCTTGAAATCGAATATAATATTTGTCGCTATATTTCTTGTCTTGATTATTCTTTTTTAGGAATGAAATTTAGTTGTTTTAAATTTTTCCACACCTAGTGGGACGATCTCTACCTCTTATCTCTTCTCTTCGGAGTTCCAGAACACTAAGATGACCTCCGTGAAAATTAACCCTAGATCTGACTCCAAAAGAAGATTAGAAGTTGCCATGGAGATTGTTGGCCAAATCAAAAGAAGCAAATCCGAGATGTTAGGACAACAAATGCTTGAAGTGCCATCCACAACTCATGTTTTTGGTTCATCTTATCCAAAAGAAGTAAGATCCTCTTCGTACATTCTAGAATAAGGGATAAACATTGTTGAGGTGGTCAAACAAACTTTGGCGTGATTCAGCCTTTCAAAAGAGTTCCATCGCCAGTCTCATAATCCCTTCATGCAGAAAGATGATGATGTCTTGAGCAACGAATTTTCTATAATTTCTCCTTGTGTCACTATAAAATCTGCCCTCTATCCAAGTGATGATCCATACTATTCTTTGTCCTCTGCGTTGGTCATGCAGATGATGATGATTGAAGCTTCTACCATAGAAGAACAACTTGTAAATTTGACAAAAGCAGTTGAAGGCATGATCAAATACATGAAATATCAAGATGATAAACTTTCCAAGTTGATGAATATGGTGGAGAGTATGGCGGAGGAAGAATCAACCCAATCACATATAAAGGTTACAGAAATTCAAGAGAAAGGAGAGTCCTTTCCGAAGCTAGCAACAATGACCAAAGAGCTCCAAGTCTCTTTTGATGGACAGTTTCATGTTGAGCAATTGAAGGACTTCATCATAGGAGCCATCAAAGATAAAATTGAGCCTTCGCCTAAATCTTTCCTTACATACCAAATCTATTCTGATGGACAGATTCATGTTGAGCAATTGAAGGACTTCATCATAGGGGTCATCAAAGATAAAATTGAGCCTTCGCCTAAATCTTTCCTTACATACCAAATCTGTTCTGATGGACAGATTCATGTTGAGCAATTGAAGGACTTAATCATAGGGGCCATCAAAGATAAAATTGAGCCTTCGCCTAAATCTTTCCTTATATATGCAAATCCGTACACACAAAGGATTCATAACTTGAAGATGCCAAGCAAATATCAACCTCCTAAGCTTCAACAATTCAACGGTAAAGGGAATCCTAAGCAACATGTTGCACACTTCGTCGAGGCATACAATGATGCTGGAACTTATGATGATCACCTTGTCAAGCAGTTTGTTCAATCTCTCAAAGGAAATGCTTTCGATTGGTACATAGAACTTGAGTCTGGTTCCATTGATAGTCAAGAGCAACTCGAGCAAAAATTCCTAAATCACTTCTATAGCACGAGGCGTATTGTGAGTATGATTGAACTTACAAATGCCCGCCAACGGAAGGAGGAGCCAGTTATTCAATTCATCAATCGTTGGAGGAGTTTAAGTCTCAACTTCAATGACCGTTTTAGTGAAACTTCTGGCATAGAAATATGCATCCAAGGTATGTATTGGGGCCTTCGTTACATCTTGCAAGGAATAAAGCCTAAAGTTTTTGAAGAGTTGGCCACCCATACACATGATATAGAATTGAGTATGGCTATACGTGGAGATCAAAGGTTGTCTGTCTTTGAGACTCACAACGAAAAAGAAGTGGACGACGCCGAGAATGAGGGGGGGG